>JAODUD010000134.1:25298424-25313464 GCA_026784285.1 Stomatorhinus walkeri
GACAGCGAGAGAGATGCCTTAACTGGGGGGTGGGGGGGGGGATCATAATCAGACCAGAAATGTATAAAATTTTTGTATAAAACTGAAACAAATAAAGACCATTTTATTTAAAGTAGTTTGTCCAGATGTTTTCATAACAGTGCAGCAGAAACAAGATTCTGTCCTTGGAATTCACAGCTGTGGCCTTTACATTTTAGACATAACTTCAGACACAGTTTATAGAGAAACCAGAGTCCTTTGGCTCAATGCATGTACTGTAGCACGAGGTTCTCTACACAACATCTGTCCCCATGTGTGGGCAGAGAGCTCAGAAGTCCTCCCTTCTATCAGTTTTCTTTACCTGCCTATCCAGTAGAGGGTCATGGTGAGCGTGGGGCTCTTCCTAGGAAGCATGGGCCGGAGACAGAGATACTGGTCCACTGCTGGCCACATGCTCACACCTTACGTAGAATTTATTGGCATCAATTCAGCTATGTAACCACATGTTTTTGGGTAATGGGAGGCAGAAGTGTGAGTGACTCTTTGTACTCAACCGGTTGGTTGAAACAAAATCTTGGTCTGGATTTGTACTCTCTGGACCTGAAAGCTCCACCTTTGCCCAAACCCACAACCCCAGCTGTATGAGGGTCCAGTACAAACCACTGGGCATGTTTTTCCATACTCATTCTATGACGCTTTCAGTTTAACTTTGTACTAAATCCTTTAGAGACCTATTACCATATTTAATTAAAAAACCCAAACTGTATGTTTTCTCTAATAATTCAACAGTATATCTACACACTGCTCAAGCACCACATTTGCTCTTTTTAGATGTTTTTTGTGAACTATGTTTGCTTACTATCATCCTCAATAATAAAAGCCTAGACCACTGTTTCTCAACCTGGTTTGTGGGGACTCCCAGAGAGTCCATGTGTTTGCTCCCTTCTAGCTCTCTGCCAGACAGTCCACATTTTTGCAAAAACGTGAAATTTTGGGGGTCTCTGAGGACCAGGTTGAAAAACACTGGCCTAGACACATGTATCATCTTCAATTGTTAGATCATTCAGGGAAAGTGAGATATGAATTATGCTCTAACCTGTTATTGTGCATGTAAACTGTATGTGACAGTTTCAGTCACCAGCCAAATGCCCAGCTGAAGTACAGATCACTGTGAAACTGGATATATTTGTGAATAATACACTATCCACTATTTTTGCTAAAAAATATTTAGGCAGCAAAGTTGTTTTGATAACACAATTGGTAGCACCTTTTGAAATTATGTCCAAAAATACACATCTTACGCAATCTATAGTGTGTGCGTGTCTGTGTGGGTACTGGCACACAGCATATTCTAGCAGGAAATCAAGCTCTTTTATTTCATGGTATGGACCAGGCTGTTAGAAACACAGACTTCTCATGCAGTCTGTTATTTTCCAGTCAGTCTAAGATGCCAGCAACAAGCACGACAAGTAAAACAATGTGTTCAAAAAAGCAGTCAGTCGTCCACAAAACCCAGGCATGCCATTCTAGAACTAAAATGTTACATTCCTTTCTCTTACAGAGCATTTCCAAATAACAACTAAAACTCCTGATAGGGTGTCCCAGCATTTACAGTATAAAGACCTCATACATTTACACCACATGAAAAGAACCCAGACAAAAGCTTCTTTATATCAACAAAATTACAATTACAAAATCAACAACATTTCTATCACGCCTTTCTGTTGAGGTCCCTGAAGCCATTTTCACAATGAATAATTGTGAACGATTTTTCACAAAGAAAAGTTACAGCAATGAAGACGCACCAAGAGGTACAATGGTGGGGGGGGGGCGGGGGGAGGGGGGGGGCAACCCTCAATGCATACTTCCACACAAAATCAATCACTGGGCAAGTATTAAACATTGCATTAAGACACTTGTGACACAGATGGCTTTAAAATGAACAGGTCAGAGATATGGGAAACTCAGAGTTATCTCTGTTATTCTTGGTACATCTGATTCCATTTGCCTCTTGCACAAATGTGAACTCACAGTTCTGCAAAGCCCGGGCACATGGGTCATTTTCCAGCATCCTCTCCACAGACATCCTTGTAAAGTGCTGTACCAACTGCATGTTCTTTGTAAGCTAACTGAATTGACACTCTTCCAGATAGCCTTCTTTGAAGGTTTTGGAAACTCCTTTCAGATCTGAAGTCTGGCAGACTTATCCTAATACAAATGGATCAAGGGTAAATAAACCCTTAAGTTGTACGGATTTCTCCTAGAGTGTTCTCACTAAGAAGACCTTTGCCTGACCGAGTACCAGTGACATTGTCATCTGCAGCAAGTAGAGGCTGGTCTACCAGCTGGCTGTCAGGGATTGCAGCAGACTGTTGACCCCTAGGTATTGGAAGTTGAACTTATACTGTAGGTCCCAGGCTTTGCAGCAGGGACTGGTAGAGTAAGGAGTTAAGGAACCTGGGGTAGGAGTCACGGTGCATTAGGGCATAAATCTGAGCCTGGGCGTCATCAAAGATGTGAACTGTAGGTGCCACCATGTTACCGTTGATGGTCTCCCGCACTGTGGCGTCGATGCTGACCTGTGGATCAATGCAGCGACATATCCAATGATTCTAAATGTCATTAAGTTCTTTGATTACCAAATGGTCAACTGTGCTACATTCTGCTCCTGTTAAAAGCCATTATGGTGATGCCATCCTGTTTTTGTTGTTTTTAGATCAGTGATTATGACATCAAATAGAGAATTTCCATGCTGAGCAACCATATTGATGAATAATGAAGTCTATTTTTCCCTACTTGTGTCACTCAAGATAACGACTAAAATATAAAAGGGATAAAACTGTGAAATGCAAATGTGGTGGTTCAGGAATCCAGAAGTTGCACTTCACCTCCTTGGGTGAGAGAATAGAGATGTAATCCAGGTAGATCTGCTTAGCCCTCTCTCCAATGGCTGTCCGCCGGGTCTCGGTCTTCAGGCTCTCACACGCTTGCCAGAACAGCATGTTCTCGTCACTGTGCTCGGAGCACAGGAACTCCATGAAGACACGGCGGCCTGCAGGACTCTCCATGAGCGCGGTGAAGGACAGTGCCCAGGAGGACACCTCAGTCAAGCTCAGCCTGCCACTGATGCAAACACAAATAGTTAAATGCTTAGTCCAGCAACCCAAAAAGGATTGTACACTTTCAACTAGCATTGAGAAGAATTACCGCCTTTAGGGCTGCAAATGCTCATCATATTCATAAGAGCGGGTCTATGTCAGTCATCATTTGCATGTGGGATGTTGATAGGGTTTGCTTGTTGCTTATGAGTGCAGGCTTGTACAGTACTTTCCCCTGCAGGTGTGCATGTGTGTGTGTCAGAGGGTATACCTATCCTTATTGGGACACAATGTCCCCGTAATATGGTAAATATCCGTTTTTTTCCCTTATGGGGACCGATTTCCTGGTCCCCATAAGGGAAAACTCTATTTTATAAAAATCAGTGACTGCTATGAAAAAACTACAAATGCAAAAACTCTCGTATTTTGCTTGATTACTTATGGTTATGGCTAGGGCTGGGTGGGGGTTAAAGTTGTCATAGTTAGCGCTGGCATTTTCTCCATAGAAGTGAATGAGCAGTCCCCATAAGGATAGGTATACCCAACATGTGTGAGCCTGTATTTTTACCTCTCATCAGTCCTCTGCAGGCTTCCCAGAGAGGACATGTTGGAGTCTCTCCTGCTGCAGGCCTGGTCGCGGCGCCTTGATGTTAGACTAGCAGATACACACACATGTGCGGACAGCTGTCAGCTCCTGTGTGCACATGCAGTCACAGCTGGAATGCCAGAAACCGGTGAAGCCACACGACAGACACACAGATGGTGGAATTATTGTTTCACTGGGGGCTGGAATCCCACCCCTGTGTCCCTCTGTTGTGCTGGCTTCCTCCCATAAGCAGTCAGATGGATTGATTTTTCTGAATCGTACTTAGAGAGTGAAAGTGTGAGTGTGTGCCCAGCGGGGCACCGGTATTTCTGCCTCGTGCCACGTGGTTCCTGGGAAGACCCCCAGGTTCACCGTGACCCTGTACTGGACAAGCGGGTTCAGCAAATGGATAGAAGGGAGGACTTCCGGGCGCTCTGCCCACACATGAGGACAGATGTTGTGGAGAGAACCTTGTCTACATGCACTGAGCCAAAGGACTCTGGTGTCTCTATAAACCATGTCCAAAGGCCACAGCTGTGAATTCAAAGCACAGAATATTGTTTCGCTTGCACTGTTATAAAAACATCTGCCTAGACAAACTACTTTAAATAAAATGGTCGTTGTTTTAGATTTCTACATAATTTTATCCATTTCTGTTCTGAATACTAGCCCCCATCTGTGGCTCTTATCCTCACAGTATACTCATCCTGCAGCATCTGCCTATCGAAAGGGCTCTATGTGTGTCTGAGTAAACAGCGCGCTCGAGACTGTGCATGTGGAGATGAAACAAACCATTGATTTGATGTGAAATGTAAGATAGTCATCTTATGTAAGATGTTCATCTTGCCTTTCCCTGAGATGGTCAGTATTTTATACAGAATGTATTTCTGATTAACTGTTGCTGTTTAAAGTGATACTAGCATCAATCCGAATCCATTCCTACAAGGATTCCTTCAGAAAGAATACTACGGTCTCATTGGAAATCACTGGCCAATGAGCAGGGGGAATGAGACAAAGCCATCGTTAAAGCAGGAACCAGTGCACTGGTATGCAGTGCTTAAGCACGTTGTCATTTCTGGAGCAGCCCACCTGTCCTTGGTCATCTGCAAGTCCCTCCCCTCAAATTTCCTGCTGTCACTCACCAGCAGCAGCTCCAGCAGAGGCAGCGGGGGTGCAATGCGCAGCTGCAGGGCGAGGTTTCGGGGCTGCTGCCGCAGGACGGCAGGGCCCCCGCATCCTGGTGAGACAAGCGACGCCTCATCGCAGCCTGCACATCTGCAACCATACACATTCACTGTCACTGTTTTAATGGGACCGATGACACTGCTGCAACCAAACCAGTCCAAAAAAAAGAGAGACTTTTTGCATATTATTTTACTCTAAAAACATCTTCATCACCATTTGTGTGAAGACATTTTTCCTAAATTTGTCCACGCTGGTCCCACAATGGTAGCAGGGCCTATACTCAACACAATGATGGAGGAGAGAGTTTAATACTGAGGGGGACACGATTTGATCATTTAAAAGTTCTGTTTTTGTTTGGGGGGAGG
The DNA here is from genome assembly GCA_026784285.1 of Stomatorhinus walkeri. Taxonomy (NCBI): domain Eukaryota; kingdom Metazoa; phylum Chordata; class Actinopteri; order Osteoglossiformes; family Mormyridae; genus Stomatorhinus; species Stomatorhinus walkeri. The sequence goes on from JAODUD010000134.1 coordinate 25,303,638, forward strand.
GAGGACATGAATGAAACCAAATAAAAATCAGGGGATACACTTTCCCCCTTATTCCAGTGCCCCCACTCACAAAGACACGAAAGAGGCACATACAGGCGACCAAACGTGTATGTAAGAAGGAATTTCATAACACATCTGTAATCCGTGACACTACACACAGACAGCTGGAAACACACACGCTTGCTAGCTAATACTTCTGAAACCAGATCAGCTAACTTCTGTCAAACCCACATCTCCTGCATGTACTTTGTCAGGTATTATACAGACTTACTGCATAGGATATGCAACGTGCCCATTCTGACTTACCACAAGCTATACAACGACCTAGTGCAAGAAACCCTCTTACGAGGATAAACAATGGTGTAGTATAGCTACAATTCTGGAGCCTTAAAATTGACCTTCAATTTTACAAGATTAGACTAATAATCTATAACACAAAACCACAAAAATTCAAGATAGCAAAACTTTTCCACAAAAATATTCGCACACAGATACAGAACTGGAATGCATGTGTACACTACTATATTACATATAGTCAGTGTAAATAAATTGTAGTTACATCACCCTGAACCAGGCAATCGTCAAAATGCTTGGGATGCCCAAGTCTTAAAAATGTTAATCAAAAAATGCAATGCCTACTTTGTTTGAAAAATCTTAACTATGAAATTCAGGATTTGAAGTACGTGAGCCAGCTAACCAGCCCCCAACTGAACTGCACATTTGACATTGCACTTTCAGCAAAAGATTCCCAACAACTGTTCAAATACAGTATAGTTACAGGCAAACATATTGTAAGGTCATATCAGGCAACAATTCCTGGAATTTATCGTAATGACAAAGAAATTTGACAAAGTGCTCAGTACATTTCAGCATTATCTTTTTATATAAAAATGAATAGGCCCATTATCCTTCAGAAGAGGTCCACATTTTCAATTAATTTTACTGGGTTTCCTACTTTAAGCAGCAGACTGTGTGTTACAATGTACCAGTAAGCTTATTGGTTAGTTGAATGATCCATTACAGCTGTTCACAACCCATGTGATTAGACTTACTGGTTTCAAAAGGAATTTCAACTATGGGAGCGAAGAAAGTGATATTAATATCGGTAATGCCGTTATTTGTCATCGTTATGGAGACTTGGAGGTTATCAAAGTGAGAATTCATTGAACTTAATTTTATTTACAGAGCGCTAAACATAAAGTACATATAAGGAAGAAGTTTCTCAAATCGAGGACTTTACTCTAAAATCGATCAGATAGAGAAAATAATAATAATAACAATAATAATAATAATAATAATAATAATAATAATAATAATAATCTCATTCGTTTCCGCATCCCCAAAAAACAACCCAGGAAAAGACTAATTAATAGAAGCCTGTTACCTGCATGGATGGTAACACCTGTACTATTAGACAGCAAAGAGGAAAAACGTCTCTCCGTGCAATAAGGAACATAGTATTCATATAGAATGCGACAAAAACTGAAATACATAACCCACCTCATCACAATTCATCAGTGATTTGCAGCTCACCATATTATTGCAAAATTAACCACTATACCGGGTGGTAACCATGCAGGGACCTGTTCTACAAAGATTTCACGAAAATCGAGAAGTTTACGGGAAAATGTACTTACAACGCTCAATTCAAATGCAGCGGTGCTGTGCGGTCATTTAATCCTGGTTAATGAAGTGGACTGCATGTTGTAATATATATACATATATATTTGAAATCAGGAAAACCTCCCTTACACAATCAAATAGATGCCGGGGGATAGCGGAGCTGGTTCACGCATGCGCAGCACCTCGCACGACCACCAGAACTCCGTGTGATTTTTAAAAAATCGGTGCCTGATTTATGCTCGGATAGATCGTACGAACTCTCATGCGCTGCATGATGCAAGATAGTAGTTTTATGAATAAAGCTTTATTCGCGCTACTTATCTAATATTTTGAAGTGAGTTGTTATGCGGCTTTGAGATGTGTGAATATATTTATAATCGCGATTATGATAATGTATTCAAGAACGTCTGCATGGTTTCGCCTTAGTTGAAATGCTTATAAACAAAAGGCCATATTTCGAAAATGTAAACTTGTGTTTTCGAAATTATAATTACTGTTAATGAAATTACATTACAAGTAAATATTCTCTAAATAAACCATAAACAACTTACTCTGCATATCAAATTATGTTGTACTATTTTTTTAATTTTTCTAAATCGTATCCAGTATCCAGTGGTTTATGTGTCTCAGGTCAAAAGTGAGCCACAAGATGGCGAAGTTTATCCACGTTTGTAACTCGAGATTGCTTTTGAGCTGGCCAGTTAAAGCGGCCCCTGATCAATGGTAGTTTTGAGGCATCAAAACAGAAGCCAAATGTCATTATCTTACATTTTATCAACACTGGTTGTCAGATATCTTCCAGAATAAAATATTTGATGGTACATCTTACACATTTAACCATTTTATTCAGTTATCAACACTGATTGGGGTTCAAGCACACAGTTCAAGCAAACCAAATGAATTCAATACAATTTACCAGACATATATACCTTTTACACACCTTTTGAAGTCACATGGTCAAAGTCATTAATTTTAACAACTGCATGGTCGCTGTTGAGCAAAACGTACTGTGTACTGTGCTTAAAAAGCTTTGATAGTTAAGAGTCTTTGCATATGGTTTGCTTTTATAGTATAGGACTATACACTGGTTTAGGTGAACAACATCACCCTTCTGCAGAAAATTACGAGCAGCAAATACTATGATTGGAAATACATACAGCACCTCCTAATACGTATCCCCATCTTCAACAACATCAAGCAAAGTAAACTACACAGTATTCAGCAGAAATATCCTCTAAATCACAGCAGTGTGCATTTATCTCAGGCTTAGCCAATTATTGCTGGATTCATAAATGATATGAAGACTTGGCTGTTTTCCTCAAGAAACACTGGAAATACCAAACAACAATAATAAAGACAATAAGGAAATTTTAATTGTTTGACTGAAAAGACCACAACATGGGTTAAAAAAGGACAACAGTAATCTTTCCCTAATCAAACATATTGTTAATGTACTCAAAATGTCAACACAAATCGAGAGCACATCACCCTTCCTATTCCTTAACAAACTGATTGTTATCCCAAATGGAGAGAACGCTTCCTTTGGTAATTGAACAAGAAGCACTTTCAACTATGCTTGTAGCTAATTACCTAAGATTGTCACCAAGGTAACTAACTATCTATAATTTCCAGCCCTGGCCGCGACTTATTCCCATGTTCCACCTGTGCGATTTACCGCCCCCATGTTAATTCTTTCACTGATTGCCACTTTAAATGTCAAAATGCAATTAGGATTCTATTTATTTTCCATTTCCAGGATGGACCGCATGAATTTTATATGTGCAGTCAACAGTCAAAAGTTTGGAGACACTTGCTCACAGATAGGTCTATTTTTATATGGAATTATACATGCAATTACACACTGGGGGGGACTCAGAAGATTGCTGGTTCAAAACCCTGGACCACCAGAATAATCCCACCATTGGACCCTTAATCCCAGTTGCTCCAGGAACAGTCTGACCCTACTTTCTCCTCTGTCAGGTCCATGAGCAGGCACCCTGGGATGCCTTTCCAGCTGAGAGTTCACACATATGCTTAGCACTCATCAGCTGCTCTTCCTATATTCTCTGGCAGGTGTTTTGGGAGGATTTTGACATTGGGGGGCCCGAATTTGCCCCGGTGGTGGGTGGTGGGGGATGCATATTGTGACATTGCCATGGACACACACATTGTGTTACATTGTGAAAGGATGAGATGTCAGAGAGATTTTACAATTTTTTTGGAATAATCATTGACACTGTTTAGGGTACAATTTCACCACTAACCATAATACTGTAATTGATCCATATGATAAAATGAGTTTGTATGATACAGGACAACAATCTCTTTTTAAAAATTTTTCCTTTGTTCTCTGCATATGCAGTGGCGTCAGTAATTGCACAAGTTCATAATAAAAGATAAAGAACATTCATTTTTTGGAGGGTGGTATCCCCCTATTTGTGACACCCCTACTCTCTGATCACTCTCTGACTCCTCTAAAACCATTTCCACTGTGTTTAAGTCAGGTGGTCTTGTCATGTGACACTATGTCACTCCCCTTGGTGTGACTGGTGGTGTACCCACATGTATCTATTTACAGCTATTTTTTATCACCTACAGTGTGGTGAAATTATGCTTGACTAGCCAACTACTGGAACGCTTATGATATTTAAGATATTTCATTTTTTGTGCTTCAAGGCAGGTGTAGCAGCAAAATCAACACACAATATCTTTTAATATATAATATATGAAATATGCAACAATATAACAATATATTTTCATATTAAGATGGCCAATTAAGCAAGCAAATAAATAAACACGTGTTTGTTTAGTGCAGTGTTTCCCAATCTGGTCCTCGGGGACCCCAAGTCTATGTTTTAAATAAAAAGCAAAAATGTGTCCTGTCTGGCAGGGAACTAGAAGGGGGCAGTAATCTGGACCCTGAAGACCAGGTTAGGAAACACTAGTTCAGTGGGTAGCAGTGTCGCCTCGTACCTGTAGAAGTGGAGCTTCATCATGCCTCCGGTCAGGGTGTGTGGCATTTGTAGACTGCCCTCTACTGCATGGGATGTCTCTGGTTCCGTGCCACAGTAAAGCTAGTTGGTGTCTCTAACTTGCCTCCTTAGGATAAGGTCGAGTCTGCCTGCATTGGACAAGGTATTACAAGATGGATTGTCGGAAGGAATGATATCTAACGCAAATGTAAATATTTTAACGTCCAGTTTGACACTGAATGAGAAAATTTGTGGTTCGTATTCGGGCTTAATTTTATGGCCCGTTTAAATTTTGTAAGTAAATGACACTGTACACCCTTGCAGATCCGCACACTCACATACTGTGAAATAGGTTAATACCCGAGAGCAGAATTGTGAGGGTAAATACACATTGTCTTACCTTTAAACTTGAAAAAGGTCATCATTCTTCAGTTCACCTATTTTTTTCTCCATTACATGTGCAAAATACGTGAATAGGAAACAATTTTTTGCTTTCACTGCTGAAGTCCAAAAATCCAAAGCTCTGTGCATGACCTCTAATAACAAATGGAGAGGTTTTCACACAACTGAGGAAAATAAAATCTCTTATGCATTTTCTACAGTGTAAATTAATTTGTATAAAATAAATGCCGTACATAGAGATGCATGTGAATAGGACTGAATATTGTTCTAAAACATTCTATTAGTGGGACTGAAGGTTTACAGACAGTGGCGTCAGTGTGTGGCAGGATCGTACATTGAAGTTATATGACATTTAATGAAGTCAGTGCTGTGAAAAATCCACCAGCTTTAGCTTTCTAATCTCTTTTATAGTGAACAGCTCTATTGCTTTTGCTATGCTGTAATACTTCTCTATGAGATTAGCTCCTCTCTGGGCGGCAGTGTCCACAAGTGGCCAAATATCGAGCAAAACACTTTGGAAAGTAAAAATAATTGCAGGAACGGGTGCGCCTGCACTTGTAGCATGACGGTTACGATCCCCTTCAGTGCGGGATACCGTGCAGGGTGGAGACATGTGGCCTCGCACTGTGACATGTCAGCACTCGGGGCTGGGCGATGCCCCCACTCTCACTCCATCTGCTTTTCAGGCAAGAGATATCATGCAGAAAATCAAAACTCGCACAATATTCTCCACATGCAAACAATGTGAGTGGAGGGCAGCCAGAGCCAGCCAGCAAGGTGGCTGGGGAGAAACTCACTGCCTTGCCCAGGCACTGCAGTCGGATGTTTCCTGAAGCACTGGAGGGCAACTGCCAGTAGGAATTTAGTAACAATTTGGGACATGATCCTGGAACTTGGAGAAATCTGGTTTGGGTCTCAGGAAGGAGTCTGCTCTGGAAGGTAGTGTGTGACTCAGTGGGCTAAGCCTCTATGCCTGTAATCAGAAGGTCACTGGTTCAAACCCACCCTCAGTACATCTGTGGGTACTTGAGCAAGGCCCTTAATCCCCAGCCCCCTAGGTGCCTCAACAGGTGGTTGCCTTTTGCAGACAGCTTACTTTGCAAAGAGGAAGGCGTAATAGTATTTTCCCCACAGGAACTGATAAAGTATCGATTATTATTACATAATTAATTAATCTGCCTATGTTCCATAACCACTTATTCAGAACAGGGTAACAGTACAATACTGGCATCCGTCATTTTGTAAATATGAAGTGAAATTTGATAGCGACCACAAATATATTTAGTTTTCACCTGACTCCAAGACAGTTTTCTGTAACACCTATTGTTTAGGACGGGTACAGATCTGTGCCACACATTTCTGCTAAAAACTTCAAAATGTATATCAATCATGAGCAATTTTGCATTAAATCAGCATGTAGTCCTGTCATTAAGGCCATTTTGCCATATTATATGCACAGAAAAGCTTATCATGTGACCAAGCATTACATGTAATCACAAGGTCACCAGTTCAAACCCAGCCTCAGCTCTGTGGGTCCTTGAGCAAGGCCCTTAACCCCCAGCTCCTTGGGTGCCACAACAGGTGGCTGCCCTTCACAAAGAGCAAGTTGAGGGAGGTGTAAAAAGAATTTCACCACAGGGACAATAAAGGATTGATTTTTATGAAATGGAGGATGTTTCCTGCTGTTGTAGACCAAGAGTATTATATGAATCATTTGCAGCCATTTCTCCTTCACTCATGGTGGCGATGAACACAGCACATTACCCACAATCCTGTTGGATCTCACTGTTCTGTCATTTACCATGAGCTGATAAGGTCATGCCTGACTCTGAGACCACTCTCAGCAGTTTGTAAATGAGATCACTTTAAATTCTCACTCCCAACCTTGCTCAGAATAGACGCATATAGGGATGCATCAATGCAAAGGAAATTATGGTCATTTGAACCATTTTCCTTGCTGTCTGCTGTAAGCAGTGAAAAATTAGTGCCAGTGTTTCTGTGAAAAACATGTTTCCGTTTTCAGCTGCTCAGCCAACAGCATGCCCTGGCTTTATTGGACCAGTGCTTTTGACTATCTCCAGCTGTGATGCCTTCATCAGACGTGCATCTGTGACAGATCTTAGCAAACACTGGCATCATTCTCCATGTATCAGCAGAAGAAACTGTGAGATCAGGTGAGGAGTGACAATCTAAGGCATTACTGTCTAGAGATTCAGGAAAGACATTCTGAAAACACATATGTCTGGTATTTTTGCAGGTCAATATCCAATTCAGCAGAATCGCTTTATCTCTGTGATGTAACACCTTTTTGCAGTTCACACATCTTGACAGTCCACATATCCTGTCTATAGAGGAAGATAATACACTGGAGGTCTTGACTGTGAGAACAGCAATGTGACAAATGCTCTGGTTAGCAACAGTTGCATTCCAGTATTTATGGGAGTAAAATCAAGCAGGTACTTTATCTTCTGACAAGGACATATCAAACCCATCCAAAGCAAACCACGTATATGCAACATATGTGTTTGACAGGTCAGACAGGTTTGCTTGAGGATGTCAGGCGATCACACCTAGGTTCAGGGCTGAGCAGGGACTGAGTGTCAACCCAGCAATGTCAAATGCCAGACCAGACTCCACAAAGGGGAAGCTGTCAATATTTATGTTTCTGCATATGGACTGTCAAGACTGATTCATGTGATGTTTCCCTGTTTGGCCAGCGGGTGTCGCTGGTCATCCCATCTCCGTTATTTCCCAAGTGTTTGCCTGGGCTAACCAGGTGGCCTATACTACGAGCGGGGTTACTGGCTTATCGGGGTAACTTGTCGGATTTAAGGTACTACAGTTTAAATGGCCTTCATATTCGTTCACTTACATTTTGCCCGTACTACCTTAAATCCGACATGTTACCCCGATAAGCCAGTAACCCCGCTTCGTAGTACAGGCCACAGGTGGCTTTCCATCCAGGCTTCCCTTCTGTTGTGGATTCAAGGCAGGGCAGAGTCCAGCCTCAACTATGTTGTTATTTTGAGTGTTCTTTTCTATAGATTTTTGATCTATGTATTTGTGATATGGTTCCTTATTATTCCCTGTCTGTTTTAGTAATGTTTATTTACCGTTGTTTTCTAGTTTTTCTTGCCGTTTTGATCCTCTATGTGTTGATTGCCCTCACCTGTTTCTTGTTCCTTACATTAGTGTTTGGCTAATTGCTTTGGCCTGCACCTGCCCCTCATCTACTTCTTATTGTTACATGTACCTGCCCTCAGTCTGTCTCTTGGTTGGATACATTTGGTTGTTTTTCAGTCTTATGCCCAGTTTTGCTCTGTTCCCTGGTTGTGCATAGTTGGTGCCTTGTGGTTGCTATGCTCCTTGTTTGGTCCCCACATGTCTTAGTTGTAGTTTTATGGTTTTCTTTGTGGTTAGTTTTAGTTAGTCCTTGTTCTACCTGTTTTGATTTATCCCCTCATGGTCCCTTTATTTTCTTGTCCTTCCTTCGTGTTCTGTCATGTTAAAAAAAACGCTTTCTTAGTCACTTCATGGATCTTTTGTGATGCCCCACTGTAACAGGGACAGAACTCAAGTAAGCTCAGTGGTTCTCAATCCCACAAACTTGAGTGTGGGTTGGGATTGCCAAAATTAAAGTAACACACAATTTATTGCTTTTTCGACCCTTGTCACCAGCCAACAACATGGGCAGCTTACCAGGAATTCTCCTGGATAGCCACTCCAGCACTGACTAGGGTAAGTCACGGGCAATTCTACTGAGTCTCCTGATTCTCCTCTCCAACATTGAGCAGGGTGGCTCACTGGGAATGCCCCCGATTAGTCACTCCAGCATTGACATGGGTGGCTCAACAGGAATGCTTCCAATTATCCACTGACCAGAGTTGCGCACCAGGAATTCCCCCGATTAGTGGCTGTGGCACTGACCAGGGTGGGTCACCAGGAATTCTCTTTATTAGCCACCATGGTCCACCAGGAATTCCCCTGATTACCCACCCTGGTACTGAGCAGGGTGGGTCACCAGGAATTCTCCCAGTTAGCCAGTCTGGCATTACACTAGGTAGTGGTACAATGAGCCCAAGAACCTGCTTACAATATCGTTAGAAGCTCATCAATTTATGTCCGTCCATTCTTGTACTAAGTTTGACTTTGTTTACTAGTGTGTCCCAGGCTTGATATGTGATTTGCAATTACATTCCCTGCTGTCTAGAGTTGATAAGAATGTGCCTCTGTGGGCCATCTTTGCTTCACTGAGCCCTGCATGATGTATGGGGATGATATTTACAGTGTGACATTCCAGAACTTGAACAAAATGAAATACCAATATGATGTAGTCTGTAACAACATAGGCTTCACAGTGGGACTGAGGGAGTCATATGAAGTGAATGAGTCTTACTTTGTGGGACAGGCACATTCACGGTCCCACTGTCCCCGATGCCTTTGAGCACCTGCTCCTGCACAGGCCTCTCTGTCGTAATATATAACTGATTAATTCTTTTGCAAACCATTTCAGGCTTAATCAATTAATTACAATGACTTGATGACATTTCAGTTTGAGTATTTTTATGTTTTCACAGATGCATGGTTTGCTGTAGCTGGCACGTTGTTCTGCTTCTGCTGCTTATGTGTTCTTCCCTTGTGGGTTTCGTCTAGGCACTCCTGAACTGGTGTGCCCTGAGTTCCCTGTGACGAATAGGGGGAAGATGGTGGCGCAGGAGGTAGCAATATCGTTCGGCAACTGTACACAGAACAGAGCTACAGCGGGATCTTGATTTAATTAGTGACTGGGCCGATACCTGGCAGATGAAATTTAACATAGACAAATGTAAG
>JAODUD010000134.1:25322268-25348594 GCA_026784285.1 Stomatorhinus walkeri
AGTACTCAGCTGGTTGGGAGAAACAAAACCATGGTCTGGATTTGTAGCTTCTGGACCTGAAATGCCCAACACTGCTTCTGAGGATCTCCGCCGTGGCAGTTTGTCTCACTAACTCTACATGTGGTGCTATATTAACCACAATAAAGCAATGAATGGAATTAGAACAGAAGTGTTGTTTAGTGCATCTTGTTTAATATCTGATAATGTGATTGATTGAGTTAAAGTACTACACCTTCCATTCATAATGCAATCAGTAAATGAAAATGAATAAACTTTGTATACCCAACCTCAACTGAATCTCCAGCGAGAAAAGTTTTTTTGCCTTTGCACTTGCACTTATTTATATAACATAATATATGTCAGTCCATTTAGTAAGTATTTAGTAATATATTTCCATTCACAAAACTCTCTAAACAGCAGTGAGATATGTCTAGAGTCTACCTATCCAGCTTCAGAATGGGGTCATGTTCCTCTAGAGATATTAAACAAAGAAATTGGGTTTAGCTCTCTTTAAAAAGGGGAACTCTCTCTTTATTATGGAGATGCACACACAGGGATGAATCTCCCTTGAGAACCGGCCACCACTGCATCTCACAATGGCCGGTGTCTAAACATGCAGTGCTTCTTCACATCTGAAGTGCTCTCCTTTCAGTTTGAAATGCTGTATCTTAATTGAAGCGGCACGCAGGGAGGCCAGGTTCCGGGTGATGATATAGTTATGCTGTAATGACCCCAGAGGCCAGTGTTATTTACCATACTGAGTTGCAATAAAACACCACCAAAAATCCTCACTCCAGCTGCATTCTGAAACCATCGTTGAAGAAGCTGCCTTTTCAGGCATGTATTGAGAAGCTGAAGGTGTGACGCCTGTATCTCCAGTTCTAAATCACTAGTGGAATGAAAATAAGTGTGCAGCCCACACAAATATTCAAGCCCTAAATTAATAAGTGCCGCACTCTCGGATTAGCTGTGTCCTCTGCCTCACTTTTGGAACTGTCATTATCAGTCGGAATGATGCAGGCGTGCTCCTAGAAAATTGGAATTAAGATCAATGTGAGGGCTGGCTGATATTTGCCCTGGACCCAGGCCCATCCCCTGTGTGAGTGTGATTTCTGGAATGCACTCAAGAACTATGATTAACAATGAGTTGGTTGTGGGTGACCTCGACACTGTCACCCTGTTAAAGGGGGAGAAGCTCACATCCTGACACAAACACATGGTCTGGTCTGCTGTGGGACCAATCTGCTGTCAGATATGGTCTGTTTGGTTAATGTCAATAACTGCATGATATATGCATGTTAGAAAATGTAAACTGTAAATATGTGCAGCAGTGATCACCTTATTTTCATACACATGTAACTACGAATCACTAATACATAGCTTGTTGTTAGCATACTATTAGCTTCTGTGAAGCTTCAAAGGGCAGATGAAATGTAACAGATCTATAGACACATATCACTGCATGTGACTAATTGGATAGTATCAGCAATCTAGATCACCAGCTGTCAGCAATTTTGAACTACCAATTTGCATCATGTTTTTGGATTGCATGAAAAGAATGTAAATTTTTTCGTAAAAAATTGGGAAAACTCGTATAATAAAAATTAATGCAAACTAGTGTGTGTAATGACCAGATGTTACGAGATTATAAAGCAGTGGAAGTAAGGACACATCCTCATGCTCTCACAGTTTATTTAACCTCTATGTTGACTTACTGTCTCCTAAGGCAATTGAAAACAGCACAGCAAAGAATCATCACAAACCATTTTCAGTTTTTCCTCCTTTATTAATTTTTTGTTTCCTCATTCTCCCTTCTGCCGTAACTGCAGATGAATTGGCTGTATACCTGGACAGATGATTGTCCACATCGGCACTTATTTTAACTTTGACCCTTCAGTAACTACCTTTGTTGTAAACTTTGAACAAAAATTACCCCACTCTGCTTGTCTGTTATCTGTTCTTGAACACCAAACAATCACCAATTTCTCAAATGCACCCCTTCAACAAGACTCTTGCATTCCTCTGATGTCACCTGGCCAAAAGTTCATTGTCCGTTAGCTACTTTTTGTCTGTTGACCCATCAACCACAATTATTTCCATGTTCCACTCTTACATTATTTCTGAAAGGGTGCAATTTGTAGAATATAATCAGAGCTTGGCTGGCTCATCACCTGAAGCTCAGACTCATCAACACTGCATTCATTTAGATTGTGACCAGATGCTCCTATAGCCTTTGAGATTGCAACCATCTCTGTAAAAATCTGAACAACACACTAGGCAAATACAATAAGGCGTGAAAATATTTCAGTAGCACAAGCACAATACTTGACAAATGACTGAGATCACCGACAGTCCTCTTTATGTTTCTAGCTGCCATATGTGCTCAATGCCAATAGGTGAGGCCTAACTGGGAATTCCTACTGCAGCCAACTGTGACACACATTACAGTAAGCAGGGATGTACCAGTACCAAAAGTCTTCTTCAAAAAAAAGATCACAAGCAGGTGATTGGTCAGGAGATTGGTTTAGTCGTTCGCTAAAGAGTGATCACTCAAAGCTCACACATTAGGTGGGAGGTTGATGAACCAATGGGGGAGCTCATATCTGTTAGCCACTTTCTCCCCGACCTGATTATTCCCATCCAGTGGTGAAAAAATTTGCTAGTCCAAATCCAGATGAAGACATCAATGGAGAAACAGTGACAGTCAATGTAAAAGTGTTAATTAACATCTAACAATTTTAGATTTCACAGGAAACCCTTGAGACTGAAAATTAAGGACCAACTTCAAATAAAACATTATCACATCCTCTCACTTTCAAAGCAGCAGCATTAAAATGTGTGAAACTAGAAATTCAAGTGGCACTACATGGTGCATTGATTAGCCAAAAAAAGGAAAAGTGATAAAGCGAAAACTGTCCGGGAATGATAGGGAGATACAATGAAGTGCAGTTAGGTAACTATGATTGCCTGTAATTATGTCATTAAATCAGATTCTCCACTTGTATATCTGATAATTACCTTTCAGTGGCATACCTTTCAGTTCCCAGCAACACAGACTAAATGTGTTTGTTTCTCTCCTTCAATACCCTTACAGATACTGAGACTATAGGACTGACAGAGGCCTGTAGATGCAACAGCCCACTGCTAATCAGCTTTGAAGTATTTTATTTTGTGTTGCGGATATCATAAAGCCTCACGTCGCAGAGTCAAGGGTGAGGCTATTTTGTTCCTGCACAATACTGGAAACGCTAGTTCTCCTCATAATGAACAGCTCATGACCTGGTTTTGTGCAGATGTTTCTCTGCTGGCTCTCAAAGCTTGGTCAGTGGAATCAGCCAAGATGTATATTAAAATCAAAACGTAAGTACAGACACTTCTGCTCCTTGGTATGCGTCTCACAATTTATAGCTCCAGTAAAGGATATTTATTCACTTATTGTTCACTCCACTTCTATGGGTTTTATTGGATAGTGTTGCCACAGGAATGTAATGTATGAGAAAAAAAATCATGTTAGACCTGTGAGAAATTTTAGCTGATTCTGAATGAACTAGCCATGAAATGGAACACGTTCTAGCACAGCCTTTGTAATAGCAATTTAAATACAACAGGAGATATTTGACAAAAAACTGACATTTAACAGGAGGTGGAGCTTCCCTTGTAGTGTTCCAGCGGTTGCCACTGGTTCACAACCTCAATGGATATATCAAGTAATATTATTTGACAACGCTGTACATTAGTTTCTCAATTACTTTGGCACATTTCATGAAACATACTAAACATTCTGCAGACTCTAAGAGCATTTCTCAAAGCAGTTCATGCTTACAGCACAACACTATGGTTTAGCTGCAAAAGCCTGTAACCTACTCAAAACAATTAACTCATGTGTGAAAAGCAAACAATTCCACCAACGAATCAGTCAGCGCCACCAAAATGAAAAGTACAATCAGCATCGTTTTCAAAATGCTTAGATATATTGTCAGTATGTCAGTGTAAGTCTGTCAGTGTAAGTCTGCTCCTAATTGCCACAAATCTGAATGGTAGTTATTTCTCACTTTCTCATTGTCACTGACTAATTATTTTTCTTTGTCAAACCAATACTCATTCATATGAAAGACACCAGTTTCAACATTGCAAGGCTCTACGTTACAGTATGTATAGTTCACTGGGAAGAGAAAGCACTCGCATGCACATGTAACTTCTTCAGATCGCAAGACACAGTACAATAGCAAACCAAAAAGCCACTGAGCACTGTATAACACAAAAACAGCAAAATGACAATACAAGGATAACAAAGTGACAACAGCATCCTGTACTGTGGGAACCAAAATCATGGCTGAGGTGAATAAATGCTGAGAAATGCTGATGAAATGATTATCAGGAAATTGTACATGAACAACAGCAAATTGGGAGCTGAAGTGGTGCATCTGGAATGCAGCTATTTATTAGGAACTTTTCCAGTGAAGAGAAACAATTAAATGGGAAAAAAACAGCATTACGGTCAAAGATGAAAGGTTCTTCAAAAGCTAATCATAGTCAGATTTATTTTCAGAGTGACCAAATGTTGTTTTGGTGTTCTTTACTGAGCAGGTCTTGCTTCTGTTGTCACCCAGGTCTACAGGAGAGCTGAGATGTTTCTGAGTCTGGCTCAACGGGATATTTGTAAAGGCTTAATGTAATAGGTCCCTCAGGACCAGAAGCCTGATTTCCATTTGGATTACATAAGTAATACTTCCTGGAGATTGTTATTCTTCCCTGGGGAGATTTTTAATACTGTATTTACCGGTTACTATGACAACAAACATATTGATTCCGCCTTATCATTGGCATAATTAGCGGACTGCATGAATGCAAACCCCAATCCATTTGAAATTTCCTGTTTGATTTCACAGTTTGAATTGCACAATGTAGGTATTGGATTATGGTTTTGTCCATCAGCTTGGAAAGCTGACCTGACTGAGACCACTGATGCTATATTACAACAATAGAACTATTACACAGCAAATTATATTAAGATTAGTATGAGACTTTTAGTGACTATGACATTCTTCTGTTATCATTTGAAAATATTATTTATTAACTATTGGATGCGGGTCATAGCAGATGCCTACATCACACTTTTATTGTAACCAGTTCATAATGTCTTCAGAATTTCATCAACTCTGTATACATTATGGATGAGAAAAAAGTAAAAAGTGATGGAATATTCTTAAGACTTGGTTGCTCCTGTTCTTTTGGACATTGCTACATGCATTGCAGGGGTTCAGAGATCCGCTTTGAACATCGTGAGGCAACAATCACACATTATGTTGTTCTTATTTTTTTCATCAGTAGATTCAGCCAAAGAGGAGCCTGTGGTCATGACACTGTGCTCTATTTTGGCCATTGTTAGGTGACAGAGTGCAGCTCAATCAAACTCTTGACATCCAGGAATTCAGTAATTGATTCCCATGGCAACTGCTCCCCTGTGTCTCCATCATCCAACCTCCTGTGGTCCAGTTGCAAATCTGGCCAGAATGAAGGCAAGTAAAACCATCTGCTGCAGAGTGTGACAATCAAAGCCAAACTTTCTGAGCGTCATAAGCATTTAATCTGCACTTTTACTTAAAGGCACTTTCACTCTCAGCACAATCCTATTGTTCCTATTCACATATTTTTCTGTGCTTCCCTGGGATGAAAAACACAATCTTCAGTCAATGCCTCTTACTCTGAAAACTTAATAAATGCCCCAAACATAACGTTACAAGATATCGCAAGCTTTTATTGACAATGACATAATGACTTCCAACAGACCTTGTTAATGCCAGAGATCATTATTGTCAGGCTGTCTCTGAGCACTGAATAATTATTCTAATTCTACTGGCATTTGCAAAAGCCCAGTTACAGAGCTTGCAGTTATGCCCGAAGGATGACAATGAAATCTTTAAGCTTGGTAATTGCACAAGAAAGGGGTAAGAGTCAGATTCCTGAGAATGATTCCTGTGACGTCCAAACAGACGTTAGCTTCCAGGTTTGTTATAGGACATATTCTTTGCTGCTTCGCTGGACATTATGGTCGGATTAAATGAAACATAGAGTATTAGGCCTTTATTTGGATACCCAACTGCTTTGCACTATTTCTTCAGTTGCATTTAATGGAGTTTTGGCAGAGAATTGAGCTTCATTGTTTTGATATCCTTAATCCAAAAGTGGAAGGACTGTGAAAGTGATTATAATCCGTGTTTATATGAGAAGTGGTTTCACGGCACAGAGTTTTAATATTTAATGTCAATATCGGTTCCCTTTAACTGTTAGAGCCAGACTGAGTAAAATGCCTCCTTACAGGCCCAGCTACAGCGGTGCGACCTTGCAGTGCACATACTTGACCTTAAAAACAGTGTCCTTTTTACAATGAGTTTTATTTTCACAGGAAAATCTTCGCTAAAAAAGAGAGTGATAGAAAAGGCAAGTGTAAGACAAATGGGGTTGTGTGAATAATAATAAGCCTGACATTTATTTTCTGTATAAGCTGTTCTCACACAGAAAATATTATGCAGTGGTACATCCAAAGCAGCACCGGGACTCCTTCAGACGTGCTGTTTTTCATTCTTGGCAGCTTTTTTTTGTTTAAAATTGTTATAATTTGCTTAAAAGTGTAGAGCCACTGGTAGACACTAAATCCCTTTCACTCAAAAATATACACAACATCCATGCCATGAATGCATAGTACATTAATTAGGTTACTTAAAAGTAAGTCACTACTGGCCAAAAATTTTCCCACACACTGAGATTCACTTAACTGTTAGAAAAAATACACTCAATATTCTTTGCTACCAAATTAAATTACAGCATGTTCCCATTTAAGTGCCTTTATTAGCATGAAAATGTCATTGATGCCATTTAAAATGTCATTAATGCAAAATGTCATTGTCTTTGATTCACCAAAGTATCCTCTCAAAGTAACTGGATGAAACAGTTAACTAGTGCATTTAAAGTTAAAGGATAGCCTTGAATTTCACTGTTCCATCTCCACACAACCGGCTCATAGGATGTCAGACATGCAGTTGCATACTCTTTCCATGTTTTAAAAGAAACTTGTTTTATTTGACTTATATTTTGACTTACAGATGCTCACTCGACTTTCCAGGGATTATCAAGAATAAAAAATCTGCAGTGTATGAAGTAAATGGACAAGCGGCAAAAATCTGTGCTGCGCAAAAACTTTTGACTGGTAGTGTACCTTTAAGCTAAAAGATGTAGAGAAACTTGGCAAAGTGACAAGAACATTAGCGCCTCACAAAGACAGCCAGGCACAGCTTCCCTGACGGGTCCTCAAGTTTCACAAATGAGAGTTTATGATGGCCCATTAGGACAGGCCTTCTACCAGGGAACAAAGCGCTGGATTTAGGCCTGACTACAGGCCTACAATAAACATGACATATCGGTAATGAAAGGATAATGGAAACATGTCTCTGGATAGACTGACTGCAGCTTTTTTAACTGTGATTCGCTGATTCTTAAATCGTACGTGCCGGAATAAATCCAGGCAATAAAGGAGATGGTCACCCGTTGCCTGGGCACAGACTTCTCTGTTTTGGGAGGTTCTACTCTGCTTGACATTTAATATATAAAGGTAAAATATATGTGCCCCTCCCCCCCAACAGAACAACTGTCCCTAGTCTGGCCCCCATGTGAAATTGTCTAGGATCGTTATTGAATATAACCACTCATCTGCTTTAGATTTCATCAAAAGAAAATAAAATATGAAATACAATATAAATATAATTAATTCATCCCAAAGCTATTCTGGCCTCCAGTAGCAGAAAGCTACCAGATATGCACTGGAGGTTCACCTTAATTACCTGAAATCTGTCTGTCTGTTTGTCTGTCTGTTGTACTGATCATCTGTCTAATACCATGCATAATTATTGTTTATATATTAAAACATCAAAGGTGTCCTCAACTGATTCATGGATCAATATATATATATATATATATATATATATATATACATACATACATACACATATATATATATATATACACACACACACACACACACGCATATATATATTTCTCTGTGTATATATCCATCCATCATCGTGACTGCTTAAACCCCACTGGGGTCGCGGGGGGCCCACGCCCTATCCCAGGAACAACGGGAACCAACCCTAGGCGGGCGCCAACACACCACAGGGCGCACACTCCCACCCCCACACAACTACAGGGCCAACTTAAACATGCCAGTTAGCCTACCCTGCACACTTTTGGACTGTGGGAGGAAAACCCACGTGACACAGTTCCATAAAATAAAATCTTAAAACACAGCAGTTTAAGGCTGAAATGCGTTTTACTTGCTGCAGCAAAGATAACTGCATTAATTACCTGCTGACATCACACTTCCCATAGATTGTTTTGTTTTGAATGTCCATTTGAGCTGGGGACTGCAGTGTCAGCCACTTCTACCACTGTTGCCAGATTTTTATTTAATGAAAGTGCACATCATGCATTTAGAATTTTTTAGGCTTTTCCTCCAAATGACAAGTCACTTGTGCGTTTTTGTCTAATGAAAGAGAATTAACATAAGGACAAATCTATTTAATTCCTTAACTCATTAGTGGCTGCAAATTTAGAGACATTTACTGGTCTTCAGTCAACAGTTAGATGATTACAAAGGATAACTGTAGTGTAATTGAATAGCAATCAGTGATTCTGGTTTCCACGTCTGCCTCCCTAAGCACTGCATAGATTGTTTCACATGGTTCTCGACTGGTCCCCTCTCACAGTTGAGAACCATGTGAAATTGCTTGAAGGCTGTATACCCAGCTAGTGACTGGCATCCTGTCAACAGTGATCCCCTGTTCTGTAAGGTAATGGTTAGAATATGGATGGACATTGATATGCTGATGCCACGAGCAGCCTGGGTATAATACCTGGCTTCTATTAATGGGCAAATTTCTGGATTATTCTATTCATGCTGTCGCTGCTGCAGTCCTCATTAGGAAATGTGAAATGAAAATGATGGATGGATGGATAGATGGACAGATGGATGGATGGATGATCAGTAGTTTTTACAAGTATTTATGTGTCCGAGTGGGTCGTGAGGGGGTGGTGCTGCAAATCGTGGCAGTGAGAAAATAAGATCTCTCCACGATCAAAGTAAATACTCTGATCACAAGATGCTACTGAGATGTTTAAAAAAGAGAGATGTTATTGTGAATGCTAAATGGCTGAAGAAAGGATATGAATATGCAAATCACAATGAGTGCACTAAATGAAAAAACATAATCGTCACCATTATTATGGTAAATGATGCCAAAAATGCAAATATGACTTGGTTCTCATTTCATTTTCATAATTTCTCTGATCCTTTTAGGTTTTTGTTAATGAAGATTAAAATCTCTGGATTTAAAGGATGAGAGATGTGTTGAGGGCTGAGAAATGGAACAGAACCCTTGAGTAATATTCTTACTGGACTGAAAAATTGGCTTACCATCTACTAGTATTCCGGAAATTAAAATGGTTTTTCTCAATTGGTTACACACACTTTTCAGAACACTACACTTCAATTTACAAAGACTATACTCACAAATCTCAAAATCAGAGATTTTGAGTAGGTCTGAGAAATTTTAAATGTAGTGCAAATACAGTCAGGATGATAAATATTTGGACAGAGACAAAGTTTTTAAATTTTTAAGTTCTGTACATAAGTTTAGAAGAAACAAGTCAGATACAGTTGAAGTGCAGACTTTCAGCGTTAATTCATTGGGTAGAACAAAAAAATTGCATAGAAATGTGGGGAAGTAATTTTTCTTCACAATCCCCTCCTTTCAGGGGCTCATAAGTAATTAAACAAATTACTATAACTGCAAATAAAATGTTCAATTCTAATACTTAGTTGAAAACCCTTTACAGGCAATGGCTGCCTGAAGTCTTGACCTCATAGACATGAGCAGATGCTGGGTTTCCTCCTTTTTAATGCTCTGCCAGGCCTTTACTGCAGGAGCTTTCAGTTGCTGTTTGTTTGAGGGTCTTTCTGTCTGTAGTTTGGTCTTTAGCAGTGAAATGCATGATCAATGGGGTTGAGATCAGGTGACTGACTTGGCCATTCGAGAATATTCCACTTCTTTGCTTTAATAAAGTCCTTGGTTGCAGCTGAATGAATGCTGTGTGTTTTGGGTCATTGTCCATCTGTATTATGAAACGCCACCCAATCAATTTGGCTGGATTTGAGCAGACATGATGTCTCTGAACACCTCAGTATTCATTCGGCTGCTTCAACCCTGTGTCACATCATCAAGAAACAGTAAAGACCCAGTGCCACTGGCAGCCATGCACGCCCAAGCCATCACACTGCCTCCACCGTGTTTTGCAGATGATACGATGTTCTTTGGATCATAAGCTGTTCCAGCCCTTCTCCATACTTTTTTCTTTCCATCATTCTGATATAGGTTTATCTTGGTCTTTCCAAAGAATGCTGTTCCAGAACTGTGCTGGCTTTTTTAGATTTTTTATTTTTTTTGCAAAGTCCAATCTAGCCTTTCTATTCCTAAGGCTTATGAGTGGCTTGCATCTTGCAGTGAACCCTCTGTATTTGCTTTCATGCAGTCTTCTCTTCACGGTAGACTTGGATATTGATACGGCAACCTCCTGGAGAGTGTTAACTTGGTTGGCTGTCACGAAAGGGGTTTCTCCTCACCATGGACATGATTCTGCGATCATCCACCACTATTGTCGTCCATGGACGTCCAGGCCTTTTGGCATTGCTGAGTTCACCAATGCTTACTTTCTTTCTCAGGATGTACCAAACTGTGGATTTTTCCACTCCTAAAGTTGTGGCAATTTCTCTAATTATTTTTTTTTCTGTGTTCGCAGCCTCAGGATGGCCTGTTTCACCTGTATACGGAGTTCATTTGACTGCATGTTGTATGTTCACACCTCAAATCAACTCCAGGCCTTTTATCTGCTTAATTGATAATGAAAGAATGAAGGAATTGCCCACACCTGTCCATGAAATATTTTTGTGTGAATTGTCCAATTACTTTTGGCCCCTTCAAAAAGAGGGCGGCACTTGTTAACGAGCTGAAACTCCTAAACCCTTCACCCTTGAATGTGGATACCCTAAAATGAAATCTGAGAGTCTGCACTTTATGTCCATGCCCATTGTACAACTTCAACTGGAATATATTTCAGTAAACAGGTAAAATAGTAAAACTTGTGTCAGTGTCCAGATATTTATAGTCCTGACTGTATATAAATAAATAAAAATGTGCAGAGAGCTGAGGTGTTACGCTGCAGATCAGGAGTATTTCTTGTCATCTGTATCACAAAGGATGTGTTCCCTGGCCAAACAGCAGGGGAAGTAACACTTAGACTGATGAATCCATCCGTGACAAGCTTCAGGAGTCATATCACGACATGCTGCTTGCGTCAACTGATCTTCCTCCCACCTACAATTGGAAGAAAAGGATGGTGGAAGCAAGATCGTTTCAATGTTGAACCATTTAGCTCGACCCCTGAATTGTGGAATCTGATGTTTCCAATATGATGTGTAGGAACTGTAACCTCTGGGACTGTGATGTTTCAGTGTGGGTGGGAATAAAATATCATACATTCCATTAAATAACTGGATAAAGAGCAAAATATTTCATGGGCCAGTCCCGACATGGCGATGGACAACCTATCGTATACTGTATATTGGTACCCCCTTTGGTCAAGGATGTCTGCTGGTGTTTTTTGTGATGATGTTCTGGCCTCTGTGAATACTTTTGGTCAAATGAATCCTGCATCACGATTCAACATTCACGATACAAGAGTTTTATTTGCCACATGCATGAATGTGCTGGTACACCAGCAGTGACATGAAACTACTGCTACTCCAGACTGTGCAATAAACAAGGTAGGACAGCAGATGCAAATGGCACAAGTTAAAATAAGTAGTATAGCAGAAAAATACAGAAAAGGTACATAAAGGTAAAGATACAAAAATATTTTCTCTAAAAGAAATGACTGTTATTGTAGACTGCATGGGCAATGACACAGTGAAATTAGTAGTGCTGTAAAGTGACACTCACTTGTACATTCGCATTCACTACAGCCAGTGACGTTGATGCATCAGGTAGTTCAATTAGCAATCGATTCCCTGAGTGTCGGATTCAGAACCCAATCACTAAGGGTGCATCTCACATGACTGGCATGACCCCCATAGTCATTTGATAGTCATGGACTGATTGGCTTCCACCTGGGGGGCACATTATTAATGGGAGGGTGCTATGTACACTCATGCACCCCTGTAAACTAAGGTCTGAATTTTCAATCAAGGTATAGAGATAAAGGGACGTAATACCAACTAATGAATTTCTAACCACAGGGAACTGATAGAATGCTATAGGTAATTCCACATTCCACCTATGGGTTTCCTGGCTCAAACTAAATCATTTGAGAAGATAAATTATCTCCTGGTTCTTCTGTCATTGTAAATTTCATATGTACTTTTCTTTATTGCAAGGAGACATTAGCAAACACCGTCTTGCTGCCTAGAGCAAGTTTAAGAAACAACAGCGACAAATATATTCTTGTAATCTGAATTTAATGTCCCAGAATAGCAAAAATAGACAGAAACGCTTGGTGAAAGAGACGCTGAGTTCCTTTGAAGTTAAACTGACTGCAGGAGCAACAGCTTATATTGTCTGTAACTAAGACATATTTGTTAACACATTTAATGGAAATAAGGTATATAGTTTGTGTTATTATAATAGAGATAATGTGCAAATTAAAGCTATACTGCTTTCAACATTTTTAGGTTTCTTTTGAGATGATAAAGGCAAGTGTTTGATTTATTTATCCTTGCACCATGACTCTAGCATCCATAAATATAGAAATAGTATATTTAGCTATCTGTGGCCTTTACTTATTTATTGAAATCATCATTGTTCAATTAATATTAAGCTTTAAACAACCAGGCATAGCAAGTTACAAATTCTAACACAGAGACTGCAAGGTTAACTTTAGGTTTCACAATAAAGTACAAATCCAAACTTCATTTAGCATCTTTTGTACTTAGCTGTCATGTGAAAAGAGCCTGGTTGGGTCTTAAGTAGAACTGGGCATTAGTCTTAGCTGTAATTAAATGAATGACCTTGTGGGTGTAACAACATATTCAACAAATTCAATTAGTAATGATACAAGAAATTAAATATAACAAATAATATCAATCTCAGTCATGCCAGGAAGTAAAAAGCAATATGAATGTTCATAAATAACTATCTGATTTACTAGTAGGTCTACTAATAGATCATTCAGTTAACTAGTTGGGAATCTGATTAGCTAAAGCTTTATTACGAATATCTGTGCTTATAGTCAAAGTCAATGGTATTTTGTGTGTCTGCTGTTAATCATGCAATCTCAAATTGAGCTTAAACTTATTTCAGTACAAATCTTTTAAAAAAAAATTTAAATAGTTGACAGGACAGTATGCAAAGAAGGAAAAAAGTTACAAAAGCTACAGATACTGCTGTTATAGTGTTTTAAAAGCACAACCGGTCAGCACTGTACTATGAGGAAAGAATGCCATATCTTGTTACAATGCAATAGCTGGGTGTAAATTAATTCAATAGGGCTCAATAGCTCAGTGTTTTCTTTTATATACCATGAAAATGGGCCCAGGTTCTGTTGTATTTTGTTGTAGAGACCCTCAAAACATTTTTTTTTCCACGTGGAAGACCCAATGTTGGACCCAATGTGCAAAGGTTGGAGGAATAGAGTCCTTATATTTATTTAGTATTAAGCATCTTGCTAGTCGTGCAAGAAAGGTCATAATTTCTAACTGAGTCTTGGTTAACCTATGGAGGTCAGGAATCATGCCAAATATAGCTTTCATTGGGCAGGGGTGGATAGGTTGATCTGAAGCAGATTTACATCAGTCAGATGTCTGATCAACATGAAAAAAAGTTCAATTAATCTGTACAGTGTACACAAAACAATCTTGCACCGGATTAAACCCAGCCTTGTACACACTGAAGCATTATACGCTCTATGAAAAAAAAAAAGGTTTTTCTGAAATGTTGCCCAAATTATCTATGCTTTGGGCTTTAATTGGTGCGAGAAGGGGAAGACAAAATTGTAAAAGTTGTCTTATAATAACTGATAATGCCTTTAAATTGAGGTCCGGGGGGGGGGGCAAGATTGTATCAGGTGACCTGAGGAAGGACTGGAAACTGGGGCGACGTTCCACGTCAAAACTCACCAATTTGGAGATAACAAAAAAAAATATTCCATGGGAATGGAGAATGAAATGATGAGAAAATCCCATCCAGATACAGATCATCGAACTCTTTGTTGCCCATGTTTTCCCAGAATTAAATGGCCAAAGGCATTCTGGATGCTCTAAAGGCTCTAAAGATCGGAATGTACTGGGGATTTAAAGGAGATGGAGTGCTAGCAGAAATCTCCCCTTATTTCTGCCCATATTTTTAGTGTGGATTTCACAATTGCATTTTTTGCAAATCCAGTGTAAGGAGAAGAGAGAGAGAGGCATAATGTGATGCCAGATACTCAGAGACCCAGGAACAGTATGCAGGGGATTTAATTAGGAGACTGGCAAACAAAAGAGAATTCCTCAGGCAGGAGTCATAGTTGGGGGGCACAGAAGTGATGCAATGAGGTCGATAGTTGGGGTGATCAGTCCTACAAGTACATGAGACAATGAAGGCAAATGCATCAAGGGCTGCCAGGTAGAGGAATCATGGAGCAGCAGGAATGGACGAAGTTAAAAAGTGAAGGCAGGATGCACGACACTGAAAAAGCCTTCAGCATGCAGCTTAGTAACTAACAACACCACACACTAAGGAATGGGGCAGAACAGCTTAAATAACCAAGGCATAGGTGTGGTAAGTAACTAATTAGCTTATTAACTCCCAGCTGCGTGGGTCATTGACGCTTCACTCAGACTTGCTAATAAAGAGGATGTGGACGAGGTAGATTCAGTTTAAAGTCACCAAGGGCCATCTGCTATTGGGTCCTCATAAAGCCAGTGCAGAGCAGAATGTAGGAATGACACTGAAAATTAGACAGGATTAAACAAGCTAAAGCTCTTGGTAGCTGCAAAACACTCTTCCGAATTCAAGTAGATAACCATTCCATGTAAACGAGGAATTGGCTCTATTAAAATAGATTTAGGGATAGATATGGATGCACTTTGGAAAATGTGAATTTGGGGAGTACATTCATCTAAATTGATTCTATTTGCAATGAGCAATGGAAGTGAAGCCTAGCGGTTTAAACTTTGCTCTGTTTGTACCAGAATTTTCAGGGAATAGGCGGGAAAATTATTTGGTCATACAAACACCAAAATATGTAATTTATGAGTAAAAATAAAAGGGGAAGGGGCCAAATGAAAAGTGACAAGCTGCAGTGTTTTTTAAGGTGAGGAAGCACACAACGAAGTGACAGTAAATCATTCATTTGAAGAGTTAAAAAGTAAAGTGAAAATAGCAAGGAAGAAGAAGGAGAAAGAAAGTCTTTTCTCCAATATTAAGGACATGGGGTAAGGATTTCCAGGGGTCAGAAATACAAAGGACCTGATCATCTGCAAATGAAGAGACCTTGAATTCCCTCACACCCCTGACGATGACTGTTAGCTTTGGCAGAGAGTAAGGGTCAGTGGCCCTGGCAAAGAGCAGAGGTGACAGGGGGCAACCCAGTATCCAGTGGAGGTCTTACATCCAGTGATGTAAGTGTGAGCATGTATAATAATTCCAGCCATGATATAAAGCCCTTGGCAAAACCTGAAGACTACAACACCCAACCCTATCAAATGCCTTTCAGCTTCCAGTGACACCAGAATCTCAGACACTGAAGGCCACTGATATAAAATACTGACCAGACATCAAAATGAAAAACCTGTTTTTAATATTGGTCAGAAAAAAAAATCATGGTTAGAAGTACTTTCTCAGAGCGACAGGCAAGGATTTTAACATTCGGAAGGATAACTGGTCAAAAGGAGCAACAGCATTGAGGATATTTATTCTTGTTAAGGAAGGAAGTTGAAAGTTGGACTGACTTGTATGACTCGTTGTACATGTTCAAAAGTAAAGGCACAAGCATAGAAGAGAATTTCAGATAATAAAAAAAAAAATCACAAGGAAAACCATCACGACCACGGCTCTTGTTGCTGTGCAGAGCAGAGATAGCGCCATCTTGAGCGACAGAGGGCTGCCAAGCAACAGCACCAGAACAGCACAATCAGTGGGTATAGAGAAATGTTGTTGAAACCATGCACTGTTCTTCAGGAGTGTACAATGTTTGATTAAAGGATCTAAACTCAAAATGAATGTCTTGATGGTCATGAGTAAGTGCATCATGGGATCTGAATCTGATATTAAGACTAAGATTGACTAGGATGCATGAGCTCCATATGGTGAGAGCAAAGGTAACCTGCTATTTCCACCACATTCACAATGGCCTTGAGCAGCATTCTTCAGCATCAACTAAATTGTGATTTAAGAAGCAGGTGCTCTTTCAATACAGTAGGAGAGGGTGTACTCATCTATTGACTGTCCAGCTGAAGGATGCTAATCGTCAGGCCTGCTGGAACCTTGCGTGGGCTACTTCCTCTGGGACGATGACTAAGCTATTATCTGTCCGCTTGTACACCTTTGAAAGATTCCCAGAGTATGCTATGAGTAATTCCTGTGGTGCAGTTAACACTGAAAAAAATGTCGTGCTGGTGGGGAATAAACTAAATCAAATCTGGAATGGAAAGCATTTGAGAATTTAACCTCCTATGAGAATGACTTATGAGCTACCACCAAGCACAGTGTGAGTGGGCATGGGACTGAATTGTATTATAAGTGCAGTCCTGAATGGCTGGCAAAAGATTGGATAATGCATCTTCATAATGCATTCATTATATGCATTCATAGAGCATTCAGTGCACCTTCATAATGCACTCATGATTCATTCATAAAACATTCATAAGAAGCATGTTAAGTATAACTTGACACACCTTAACAGCTTTAATATACTGTACATTAATAACAAACAGTATACAATAATAACAAGCATTATTATAGCATAATGTTTGTAATTAATGTATATTAAAGCTGTTTAGGTATGTTTGGATGCTAAGGTATACATACGTGCTGCTTACAAATATTCTATGAATGCATCATGAATGCATTATGAAGGTGCATCAAATGTTTTGTGAAGGCATTATAAAGGCATTATGAAGGTGCAGTTAATGTAAAGCATTACCAAACATTTTCTCTAAAAAACAGACATGCAACAAAAGAGCAGCAAGCCCTGCCTTTTAGGAAACATCATAAATCTGTAATAGCATAATTATTGAGAATGGAGTTTAGTACTTGATAAGACTTGCTTGGTGTTACCACTCTCTGTGACGACCTGTCCGAATTTGGGTCTAGGCAGAGATTGAAATCACCATCAATTATCAGACAGCAAGAGTCAGGCTCAGGCAGAAAAGGTTAAAAATTTTGAAAAAAAATTATCATTCTCATAATCGGATGCAAAATCGTTGGCCAGCACAACTGGGGTGTCGAAGAGAATTAGTGTCACTGTTAGGTACCTACCATTCCAATCAGCAAGTACATATCAGGGGGTAAAAGGATAGTTTTAGGCATAAGAATCAACTCCCCTACCCTAGTATTAAAGGCATTAAATAATGAATGAAATGATTGAGATACCCATCTCCTCTGTCATTTAGGGGAGTCAGATGCTTTCAAATGCACTGGAATCAATGTGTTTGAGCATGTAAATCATCAAGATCAGTCAGCTTTGGAGGCCGCCTAGCCCCTTTCACGGTCCAGCTAATAAGATGGGCGGTTATACCAGCTGTTTCAGACACAGGTAAGAGAAAAGTTGTAAGATGAAGACATGTACCGACTGAGTATAAGCATTGATCACAAGCAAGACCAAAATGCAGCTGAAAAAAGGAGAGGAATAACATGATTTTCCATCATGAATGTATCAGAATTCAGAAGGAGCAACTAACTGTTCAAAGAAAAAACTGCAAAAAAGGTACCACGGAAGTCCAAAGCTCCACATACTCTCCGGTGAATCTATTTCACGAGCGAAAATTGTGCCAAGTAGCATAATGCAAACTGCGATACAACTGACCCTCTGCTATTTGCATTGTTTGTAGTATGGAGCCACATCAATGTTAAATTACAAGGTGAAAAACATAAACCTGCAAAAAATATCCCACTTATGAGTAGAAATGTGAAACTCGTGAGCACAGAAATAACTGCTTGCCTGTGGCGTCTTTTCAACTAGGATGTTTTTTTCTTTGTAGATTTGATAGTTGCCCTCACGCGCCATGGGGATTAATAACTATGAGGCACCAAACCGGACAAAAGCTGAGTGAAAATTATAAGAGGAAGCAAATGTACACAAGAGATGTTGTCTACATAGTTTACACACATAGGGACCAGCAGCACTTCAGCAGTATGTGGATCTGGCTTCACCTAGTCCCTGACCTGTTGTAGAAAAAGAACCAACCGTTTAACCACGAAATGGAAAGCGGATGGAGATGGGACACTAACAGACTATAGACCTGGAGATGAGAATCAGGCTAAAAACAGGAATATAGTACCGGCCTCAGCAGAAGACTCAGATGTTAGCAGTCCCTTGAGCAAGGCCCTTAACCCCCAGCTCCCCGGGTACCTCAGACTGGCTGACCCTGTGCTGTGTGACCTCCTGTGTATGTGCCTGTGTGTCTAATGGAGAGCAAGATGGGATAGGCGAAAAGAAACCTTCCCCAGGGGTAATAAAGTATCTCTATTCTGTTGTAGAAATGCCATCTATAAACTCTCTCATTATGCGGCTCCTTGTCCCTGTACTTCCAGATTGGGGTCACAGTGCTCATTATCGCCAAAATGGGCCATATCTATGATTCCATGGCTGCAGGATTATCAAATACAATGTCATTTAGGTCTGCGCAGACGGCTGCAGGCAGGCACAATCAAAAAATGATACAAAAATGCATAACATTGCATAGCATAAAAAAATACAGCACTATATAATATATTTTATAATTAGATTATAACACTTGTGTGTGATGATAAATCACCCAGAGCAGACGTTAATGCGGAAGATGAAAAGTAGAAGTATAAATGGAAAAATGACGTCAATGCAGTAGTTTGATTATGCCTTTTTTTACATTAATAGGAACACTCCAAAAAGGCTTTGAAGGGCCCTTATATAAAAAGCATTTTTGTGAAAAAGTGGGATGTCTTATGTTAAAATCAGATCCAGCATTCGTTTATGAATCAGCTTTAATTATATTGAAGGATACAAAGTGGTTAGAAAGTTTCTTTGTGGTTCCTGCCTTTCCAGTCAAAAGTACCTCTTTGCCGATGAACAAGAGGCCGAGCTTTCCTGAATGTCCACTGAGGCAAAAACAGAGGGATGCTGTAAACTACCGGAACGGGCACTTAAAATGTGGATGTCGACATGCTGCCTAACTGTGCTCCACTGTGTTTATTTCATTTTTCTTAGTTGAGTAGTGAACATCACTACACACAGGATGCTTTAGTGTCATGAAAAGCATACAACACTATAATTTTAATTACTTAAATCATCGCTGAAATGTACATGGAAAATAATATTAGATTGGACCTAACTATTGTTAGGCTGCAAAGGCAAACAAAAACCCACTTCTTCATTAAACAAGAAACCCAGTATCTTTAAATATTATGATAGGCCGGCTGGCTCAGAGCAATACAACTCTGGATAAAGAAAAAAGATAAGAGACCACAGCACGATTTTTTTGCATGAGTCATTTCTCAATTTATGGGTGTGTATCTGTGAATAATACATAATCTTTTTATTTTTTTTGCAAATTGCAGCCTGGTTCTACTATGCTTCTCAATAATGAAGAGCTTCTTCCTTGCTTTATGGGACCTCAGTCCTCCTTCTAGGAGGCTGATATGAACTGTCCTAGCAGTGCACTTCACACCTTCAATTAATGTGCCCCATTCCTCTTGAAGGTCACTTGATGTCATCCTCTGATTCATAAGAAAATGTCAGACAAGTTAACGGAAATCTCTGGCATTAGAAAGTTGCTTCCCTGCTCTACTTGGCTGGTTTTTGGTTGTTCCCAGTGTCTCCTGCTTCTCCTTGTGTACTGCTGTCTTAGAAATGTATGTGTGTGTGTGGAGTGGTGTCTCATTTCCTTTCCACAGCTGTATATTAAAGACGTTCCATATATAAAAAGTTGGAATCTTATGCTTGAAAATGTGCTTGTATCAGCATGCATTTCATAATTCTCGTGAACTTTAAATGTAAAATCATGTCCTACACAGTGCATGATTTCAGTTTTATCCAATTAAATCAAGGAGCACTCACAACAGAGTCTTGTGATGACATGATGATGCAGCTTCAAATAACTCATTTCAAAACTGCACCCAATATGAAAGTGTAATGCTATGCTTTAGAATGTACAATTCGATGGAGGATTGAGCGTCGCTTTCGCACAGACGCAGTCTGTTGAGACCATAACCCAAAAAAGTGCATCGGGGCACCAGAAAATGGCTGATCCTGCTCTCAAAGCCCAACCTTTGCTGTACAATGATAATAAAGGCATCCAGGTTTATGTGAATGCGTTTGCAAGTTCTCCCCACATTAGCTTTCTTCCTGCAGTCCGAAGACATGCACGGTCCCAAATATCAATATCAATACACACACACACACACACACCAGACCAGTAGTCACATCTTTGTGGGGACTGTCCATTTCTATGGGTAATACCCTAATCCTAAGAATTAAGACCTTAATCCCTAAGCAACCCTAACCAAACCAAGTAACCTAACAATATACAAGGCCTTTGTCATTTTTAGTTTATCGATTGCAGTCTAAAATATTTATAAAATTGAATTGAAAAAATGACTGAAAAAAATGGTCTCTACAACATGAAAATAATAGGTTTTTATTATATAATGATATAAGTGGACCCCCCCCCCCCCCCCAGCACACACACACACAGTGCTAGACCTATTGGTGTGCACTCTACCACTTTAACACTCCACTTTAATAGGGACAGCTCGCCAATCACCATTGTTGTTCTAAATTGCACTTCTTGCACATGTGCTCGTTTTGTTAGCTTTAATGAGCTGCACATCCCACAGTGATGCCCCTGACTGGATATTTTTGTTTATCACTCCATTATCTATATACTGTATTCACTGTAATGTGAGAAAATCTCAGGAAGGAGATGCTGGAGTCCCCTCATCTGGCACCAACAGTCACATCATGTTCTAAATCGCTTAGATCATACAGCTTAGCCAAAGGGTGATTGAACAGCTTGACCCTGCCTGTGTGCTGCATGCATTCAGCTATGGCTTATTTGAAGATGCAAGCTGTTTGCATTAACAAGCAGGAGTACATGATAAACTGGCAAATAAATGTATGTTCATGGACTTTACCACTGGTCAAGCACATCATTGTATACAGGGTTGCTCTGTGAAACACTATGTATTCTGTAGTTTACGTTGATATGCTCCCCTCAACCTTGTCGCGTTCTTCAGTATCTTGACTATGATTGATCGACAAGGGATCTGATTCATATGGCGGTTACATATTCAAAGGAAGACCACAGTGAAAAAAGCTTTGTTACCCTGTGACACTGATATTCTACAATTGAGTGTTCCAGAATATATGGCCCATTTGATATGACCTATGGTCATTAGTTCTGCTAAAAGCTTCCCAGTTTTGGGGAATGGAGTGCCAGGTAGTCTCCCCTTATGAGAACAGTGGAAGTGTTTGAAGTGTCCATTAAAAAAAAAAAATCAATGCTTTTCTCTCAGTAATTCTCTAAGGGTCCATGGATGAAAAAAAAATCAAGTTAACTTTCTGAAACGGCCTGACTGAAGATGTAGGGGGCATCTGAATAATGTTAGTGATGAAACAGGGTGAAAAAAAATCTTTGTTGTCTTAGTCAGTTAGTGTCTAGAAAGCGCAAACAAGTGGCTGTAGTCACAGAAGGCTTCATTAAATCTGCAGAGTGGAAACTTTGTCCTTTATGTGTCATCATAAAAGAAGATCTGCAGCCTGTTGCAGATCCGTATTTGAATTCAACTTTCAGGCGGTAGCACATGAACGGCAGAGACAAACGAGGGGCAACAGGTTAAGTGACAGCTTCATCTTCATTCGAGCCGCAGGCCGGTGTTCTTCTTAACTGGATCTAGCTGTGTCAGTGTGATGGCCTGACTGCAGAGGTGGGCAACCTGAGCCGGCAACCGAAACGTGGGTGCGGCATTACTGGGTAATGATCCCAAGGCCTCCTAGCTGGATCTCCTTTCAGGCCTCTTAAATGGGGAACTGGGAGGAGAGGCGAGGGAAGGAAAGCAAATGCTAGCTGTGGGTTTTTCCTGTACCCAAAGTGAGTCCCCTTGATGACTGTCACTGCTGTCATGAGCTGGACCATGGGGGTATATTCCTTGTGATTGGGCTTTTCTGTTGTTCCCTAAAAAAGGGTATCAGACGTGGTCCTAATTCCCCTGCTTCTGATTGGTCTGTTTAACCTCTACAGTCAGCTACCCGCAGTATCCATTACAGGTCAAAGAAGGTGCCAAATATGTGTTACATGTTCAAAATTAATGGTCACATTTGGCGTATTTTCACCTACGTAGTGAAACATATCATTAAAGTCCTGGACATTCACTGAGAACATTGAAATTATTATTTGTAAGCCAGTATGCTTATACTCTTGTTTTTTTTTTTTTGTTACAGTTAACTTGATTTGGATATCGGCGTTTTGATTTCCGAAAAAGAACCTGGTTATGGGCAGTTTTTTTGCCAAAGTGTCGGATGTGTAAATGAGATGAAGGTTCAGCTTTTGGTTTAGTAAGGAGAGGCCTTTTGGAGATGACCAGCATGCCACCCACAATTCCGGGCTGGGCTTGGGTGGTGCAGCCAAGGTGAAGATGGGCTCTACAGGCACAGAAGTGGCTAAGACGGGCTCGGGAGAAGCAATATCATGGCTAGCAGAGGCAAGGCGGCGGTCTGTCCAGGGTCAGGCTCTGGATACATGGCAGCAGCCTCACCTGAAGCCAGACGCTGGTTGCGCAGCAGCTGCCTCTCCTAGGCCAGACTCAGGGCTCCAGCGACACCGGATCTGGTCAGGCGGTAGCTATGGGCACAGTCTGCTTCCTCTGCTTCTTCTTCTTGTGACTGGAAATCGTGTGGGTGGACCTACAGCGAGCTGTGGGGAGCCTGCAGGCGAAGCTGCAGTGAACTTTGGGGAATCAGTGGGCGGACCTGCGGGCAGCTCCAGGGAAATGGTGGGCGGAGCAGTGGAGAGATAAAGAGAGCTGGTGGGTTGGATGGTTTCATGTTGTGGAGAAGCAGAAAACTGATTGGCTTCACAAGCAGCAAACTAGCCCTTGTGGGGAATGCGGAGTTTTGGAGGAATCGACTTGGGTAGGTTGTCCTTGATGATCCAGTGAGCCCAGTATGGCGTCCATATGAGTGGGCTGACCCACACGATGGCAGACTTACCAAGGTCCTCCTCTTCTTCAGGCTCCTCCAAGTCACTGTTGCTCAGCGGGTCGATGAGCGGGTTGTCAATGAACCATTGCCGAGTGGAGACACGAGGCTGGGACACTGGGAGGAGGCTGGGTGCAGGGAAGAGCATGCAGGCAGAGATGCAGAGTGCAAGAGGCTCCTTGGGAAAGCAGTAGGCAATTTACAGAATCCAGGTCACGACCTGAGGAACAAATGTCTTGAGGGCAGGGCGATGTGGCGAAACAAAAAAAGGGAGTTTATTGAACTCACAGAACCTAGACTGGGAATAAACAAGATTGTGAAGGATCAAAATTGGAGGAGTAGGAGGAAGGAAGAGCACAAGCAACATGAGTAAGAAGTCAATGACCGGACTGGAGTTGATGAGACAAACAAGGACTTGTATACAAAGACTAACGAGGGGCAAAAGCCAACAGGCGTGGCTCATCAGGGTCACGTGAGACAGGTGGGTCAGGCGTGCAGGACATGACGCAATGACAACAATAATCAGAATCTGTTTGAATGCTCTAAATATATTTACATTGTATTTCAACACCAATAAAAGGATATGGACAAGAATAAATGGATATGCTATTTGGGGGATTTGCTCAGATGAAAGGACTGGACAGAGGGAACGAAAGTGGGGTGAGATTCCCATAAAGACACCATTAGCAGGCAGAGCAGGGCTTATTGTTCTCTCAGATCTGAGTGGCGCGCTCCATCTCCAGCATGTGTCATGCCAGAGATCGTGGGCAGTAATGGAGACTCAGCATGTGCTTCGACAGGCGCCGTGACCTTTATTCTGTCATAAATGTCAGTGAGAACACTCTCTAGAGCTGACTCTTTCATGGAGAGGAGGGAAGGGGAAGAGGGGCTGTGGTTGTAGGAGGTGATGAGGGTGGGTTGGGATGTAGGGAACCTGCCATTGACTTTCAGAAGGAGACTTGGGGAGAAGCACACCCTGCCTTACTGGTCCCCTGCCAGCTCTGAGCCAAGCGGGTGCAGAGATTCTGCCATTTTTGTTTTCACACTTCCTCTCCCCTGCTTTGTCCCTTCAAACTACATAAAATCCTGCTATTCTTGTAACGCCTACCGTCCTCACTACACAAACTCTGACCTATGCCTCAAGGTTGGTAGTTGGCAGGGTTTAAATCCAGTAAACAAAATAAAATTTGGGATATGCTGGAAAAAGACAGTTTTCGCAAATGCTACATTGTCAGGAAAAAAGTACCTTTTGGGAACAATTACTTGTCACTGGACTCGGACAAACATTTTAATACCTTTTGGGGTACATTAATGTTGTTTTTAGCTTGGGGAACAAAACTGTACCAGGGCAAAAATCACATTAGACATAGACTGTATAACTAAAACATTCAACAGTGTTGAATTCCTGAAAATGCATTTCTCTGTAGGACTCTAAAACCGAATTTCTTTATGAAAGGAAACTGTTCTGTTGTTTTTCTTGCCCAGTTGCCTTGCTTGAGGTTGTTATAGGAGCTCTTTGAGATTTATGACCCCATGGGGGACGTGGCCTGGCCAGACCATCTGTTGTATAAGCCTTAAGCTCAGCATCTCCACTAAACCAGAATGGCATTTAGCATCCTCGGGCTAATGAATGGGCTTCTCAAGTCCAACAAAGCTTGACTGCTGTCAGTGAACTTGATAAACAAAATGGTGAGACCTGGGGGAGGGGAAGTGGACTTTGGAACAGCAAAGCCAGGTGACCAACTCCTTCATTCAACTGTTTTCAGTTATTAATGTTTAATGTTTTCTCTACAGGTCCTCATTAAGACTAGAACACATTTCCAGCCCTCTGTTTTCTCTTAGGTAGACCTGATTTCCATATGAGATTCACCAACCAGTTTTCCCCTATCTATAAATCTGAAATGGTGAATTGTGACATGTGTTTATCTGACTCCAGAGGCACGATAAACACCTAACAGTGGGTCAGAGACCATACACTTTCCCAAAAAGAAGAAACCATATAATACTCAGGGTAGATATTGCTACGTATGTACTGCCTTGTACATTGTGTGCCATTGCAATATGCATTCAGTGGCCAGAAGATGAAATAGGCCGACTGCCTTGTGCAAGAAATAGACTTATAGCATGAGAATTACAAATTGCTGGTTGTAGTCACTGTGTAAAGTCTACCATCAAAGGAATCTAGACCACACAGGAACAGAATATAACTTACTACCTCACGTATGATTACCTAGTACACAAAATGGATGAATTCAATGGCTGGAATTTAATTTTTCTAGAGTGACTTTTTCCATATAATTACCGTTTTCATTTTCACTAGTTACAACAACAGGAATATCTTATACATGTTAACATGCTTGGAAATATGCGAAGACATATTTCTTATTGATGGCTATTTACTTTAACATGCATTTACTTTAGCAACATAACCAATGGGGTCTTTGTCTCCCACAATGTAATAAAAACCTGTTTTTTTTTGACGTTGTGGGGACCATTTCTCAGGTCCCCACAAAGATCTGTCAGTACATAAAAAAAAATTAAAATGCCAAAAGTCTTGTATTTTGTTTGGTTACTTATGGTTAAGATTAGGGCTGAGTAGGGGTTAAGGTCATCATGTTAGGATTAGACTTTTCCCATAGAAATGAATGGAGAGTCCACACAGAGATATAATTACGTAGCTCTGTCTTTGTGTGTGTGTGTGTATGTATGTGCGTGTGTGTGGATTATTTATATTACAATATGGCTCCCCCCCCATAAGACCCATGAATGTGTGAAAGGAAATTGTGTAGACAGGGGCATCGGAAATAGGGGGGACAAGGGATGCAGCCCCCCAATATTGGTAGAACCC
>JAODUD010000134.1:25357418-25369812 GCA_026784285.1 Stomatorhinus walkeri
GTCCTCTGTGTTGAGAAATAAAATGAAATAATTTTCAGTGCTTAAACCTCTTTATTATTATTTCATTATGTAAGTTGCCTAAGAGCAAACAAAAACATACAGACCAACAGCCTTAAAAGGTCTAGATGTCACATATTCTTAAACAAGTTATTGAAATGACATTGATATTGAGTAGGCCTGTGTAAACATCTAGAAACACAAACACCATCATCTGAGAACCAGATTCAATTTCGCTGCATTTTACACTGAGTAACCTCATGCATGTGTCAAATAAAACTTACTTGAATCTACTGAACTAAAGTAGGAAACCCTGCACAGCACAGGCTGTGCTTCATTCAGAGTCACAAGTCACAGTTGTGACAAATGTATGCCCCTGGATTGCCAGGGGTACAATCATGTTGGGCCCACATTTGGCAGCGAACACATCTGAGCCATACTTGCCTGGTTTGCTATTGCTGTATGGCTCAAAGCAGACCAGGCAGAAACATTCCTCCTCATCAGAGGACTCTTGTTCTAGCCTTGGTTTCTTGTCTACCTTCTTTTTAGGAGGGGCTTTTCTTTTTGACAGCTGAGGAGCATGGCATAAAAAGCCCTTGGTGCGATCATTTGCGCGTATTAAGGCTATACTAATCGCAGTACTGTACAATTACAATGACAGGGTACATGTCACATGTGACAACCAACCCCGACTGACTTCTTGACAAACATGTTAAGCTACCTGCCACATGGCTTTAACTTGATAGCTAAAAGATGACTCAAAATAAAGCTACTACTCTTGGCTTTCTAATGAGTGTTTTGTTTTTGAATAACTAATAACCTAATACAAAAACAACACCAATATGAAAATTTACTCTGACCCATGTAAATTAAAAGTTGTCTCCTCGCCTCAATGTTTTGTGTCTGCTCAGCAAAATTGCGAGTGCAGTGAGTAACCTATCAAAGACTAACAGTTTGATATCAAAACTGTAACACAGAGCCATCTAGTGTGTCTGGAATAAGAATTGTGACAACCAACCAGTGAGACAACCAGCCCCGGTCTCCCCTAAAGAAAAGACAGATACTAGTACTAATCAAAATCCAAGAAAAGATGTGCTAAGATGATGCGGGCTATTTCAGAGCCTGGGTACGGCCTTCTCGTAAGCGCAAACGCTCCTGAGCTCAACAGGATGAAGTGCACCTGATCGGAGGACCTAAGTGACTGAATGGGAGAGTATGACTGCAGGAGGCCGGCAAGTTACGACGCCAATGGTAAAATATGTGCGGCTACAGTGTAGCATGATATAAGTGCATAGACTTGTTAGCTGTAGACAGTCCTCTCTGAAAATACCAATAGCAGTGTTCCTGGAGGGCTCATTACAAGCTCTAATATATAGTTATCGTGTTGTGCTATCGAGAACGGTGATTATATGCGGAAGAAAATATGTTCTAGTGATGCTAAGGCGGATATGTTATCAATTCAGAATGATGAAACTAAAAAATAGGCTTGCTATGAGAGCAAGGCAGTATGATGAGTTAATTTTAGCACAATGCTACAATCTATACTCAGACTGAAAAATTCCATAGGCATGACAGCACAACTGCAGCGCAGAACATCAAAATATGCAGAATAAGGAAGGCTTCAGATGTGACTGCACACGGATATATCTGTAGAATCAGGGCTAGACTTCTTCAGTAGTGGTTCATATAAAGATCAGGTGATATCAAAAATATCTAATATTACTTGATTTCAGAAGGCCTCCCAATGTTATTTGAGTGCTGATCCCACTTTAACATGCAAATACAGTTATAGTATTGGAAGTATGCTTTTACATTTCTTTTTAAGGGTAGCAACAGTCATGCTTCGCATGACAGCAAATGTATTTAATTTGCCAGTCATTTGCAATCCGGCTTTATGAGACTTTCAAGTAAGGGCTTCATCACTCTTGGTGAAGTCATCTGAGATTGTATCTGCAAAGATTGTTACAGTTGTGGCAATAAAACTGTGAAAGAGCGTTTTTCTGATATACCAGGGAAAGTCAGTTACAGCCTTATTGTGATAAGAATGCAATCTTATTTAACAGGGTTTATCTGGAGGTAAAAACACAGTCAAGATTAATTCCATGGGGCCATACGAACTCTGGAATATGATTACAATAATGAGTTGGACAAAATAGCTTTTGGACAAGAAGAACTGATGAAAGTACATTTTAATGATTTGTGTAAATATATGTGCAAAGGTCATGCTCTTGTGTTGAATTGTCCTGTAATCCAGCATTTATCAATAGTGACAATCAGATTGGAGGGGTCACTGGGAAACTCATCAACAAAAGAGAGAGAAGATGGATTAGGGGGTGTGTAGAAGGTGAGAAATGTCAGGAAGGACTCTGTGACAGAATATCATGTATTACTAGCATAGGCATGTATTTCGTGTAAAATAATTCATGTTTAGGTTATGTGTTACCAGGGAAGATATAATTTAGCACGTGGTACTTTGCACCCATCTCTTGGCCAGTCTGTTACAGACCAAGGAGGTGGAAAACTGTCTCCCTATGCAACATATCAACACTGCCAACCACTTCAGGAGAGAGAAATGCTTGATGGGAATTGTCAGTGGGCGTGGTCTCAACACTGCAGAGGTAGTGACCCCCTGACCCCTCGCTCCCGTGTCTGCAGGCTACATGTGATTCAGCAGCGGCTGATACCAGCCCTGCACGATCACATAATAACACACAGTGCAATCCTCACTGCAGATCGATGCAGAACACTACAAAGTCATTACACATTAAGCCATGGCGTTCATCGAGAAAACTATGCATTTAGCATTTGGATAGAAGTGAACCTTTAAATTTTCAAAATGAAAGCCTTTTATTTATTCAGATTAATTGGCGTAAATGTGCTTTTGCAAAAACAAATGCAAATGCTTGGATCAAGGATTTGCATTTTGGCTGAAAACTTCCTTCATAACAAAGCTTTGCAAAATCTAACAACGATCTTGGATGCTGTTCATCATACCTTCATTAAGGTCAAGACAAGTTTACAGTTCAATGATTTGGGGCTAAGTAACTGTGACTTTACCCTGCAATGTGGCAGCAACTGTTTCAGGTTAATCACCAGTCTGCTACATGTGCCCTGCAGTGCTCACTGCTCTCAGGCTTGTCAGCATTTAAGTAAATTGCTAAAGTGAATTTATCTGCTCTTTTCTGCATCTCTATTTTGTACTGGCAAGGGCACTGCCAGTGTACAGAGCAGTCGGTTATAATCCATTTGCTCAGTTAGCTCAATTATGACATTTCACTGTTCTGATTGTCTTTGTGGAGCATTAACCGCAGTGGAGTTTATGAATTTTAAACCGGCTTCAGTTCAGTGTTTCTTTTAGCCAAAGGCATTTCAGGCTCTTATTTACCGGTTTAGTAGAAAAGCTTGTGAGGTAGAATAACAG
Source organism: Stomatorhinus walkeri (assembly GCA_026784285.1). NCBI lineage: Eukaryota > Metazoa > Chordata > Actinopteri > Osteoglossiformes > Mormyridae > Stomatorhinus > Stomatorhinus walkeri. The sequence continues at coordinate 25,360,837 of JAODUD010000134.1, forward strand.
TATTACTATTCAGGTGAAAATCTCAGGCAGAATAGCTATTCTCACAGTAATAAGCCATTATAAGGTTAGATGATATATAAAACTCAATAGGGGAAGCTAATGTACTAGCACTAGCATCCGCTGATGGCTCTGTGTCGCCCTGTTTGTGTGTCTTCCCCAGGTCATGTGGGATTCCAGTTTGTTCTCTTCATTCCACAGACATGGAGCGAAGTTAAAATTGCCCATAGTGTAGGATTGCATTTGTGTACTTTGTATAATCAGCAGATGCCTGACATTGCTGTTAAATTACAGATACAAGGTCCTTCCTCATTAATGTTTATCACAGATTTTTTTTTCAGGCATGGCAAAACAACATATCTGAAACAACTAGCAAAAGTTTTTCGTATATTGTTTTGCATACAACAAATATCATGCACAAATACTGTTTTGCTCTGTTTTGATTAATAGAAAATAATTGGCATTCCTTGAAAAAAAAACTAATTAAATACAGCATTTGATTTCTCCAAGTCTTGATTTACATTTGTTTATGTGAAATTTTGCTGGCTGATGCTTATAATTAATTATATGAAATAATGATGCTGAGTTCATATGGTACCCTAGGCTGAAGGCAAACAAATGACAATTATGAGTAAGAGTTAATAATCTAATTCAATATATCTAATATATGAAAATGAAATTTGCTAAGTAGAAATGCAAACCATTGTGGAAGTGAATAGACCAAAGCACAGAATCAGTTTATATCCTAAAGTTTCAAATCCCAGCAAATTGTTTTAATATTCATATTCAGATTCCATATATAGCAGTGTTACCCAATTTGGTCCACATTTTTGCTCCCTCCTGGGAGCTGGGAAGGAGCAAAAATATGGACTGTCTGTGGATCCCCAAGGATCATTTTGAGTAACGCTGAAGCACAGGATTATCAGTTTGTACCAGCTAACCTAGTGAGGCGCACAGTATGACAAGAAAGAGGAACTCAAAATCTGAAGGAGCGTAGATTATGCTAAATTACTATGCTTACTTAATTCTCTAATTTGACTTCATTTTGGACAGGAATCAATCTCACATGGAATAGATGTAGGTCAATAGTTAATGAACAGCAAACCAGTTCGAAGCCAGGCTAAATTGGTTGTAAAATGTACCTTATCAACCACAATATGATTGGCTGACAGAATGAGTATGTGTGAAGCTGTAGCATAAGGTCAGATGGTTGTGGGGGGGGGGGGGGTTGCTGGACTGACACATGGGGGGTTATTCTTGAGTGACATAGCTAATGACTACCTGAGGCATTGACGGGATTGATTATGCATTGGCCGTGACAGACCAACAGGGATGATAATGAGTGTGAAATCATGCTGGCTGTTAGAATGTAGCAACAAGAGAGAACTGAAAACATATATTATCACATCAATATCACTTCAGTAACTCACCAGGACTATATTATACTTATCAGATCAAATAAATAAACTGAACTACTTCCAGACGTATTTTTGTTTTTATCCCTTGTTCAGTGGGGCTGTGCGATGATGAATGCCGGCTCTGCAGAGTGAGTTTTGGCCCAGCTGGTAAGGCCTCGGCGTTCGTGCAGTTCTGATGTACGGTGATGGGTGGGAGAACCGCCACAACAGGTGTGATTTTTCAGTCTTCCAAATTCTGGGCATTCTTTGGGGATCAAGCAATACCTCGAGGTGTCAGGTGGTACCTCAAATGACAGCACTTTAATTAGATCTCCAGGCCTCCGCTTGGATTTCATGTGATTTGTTCCTCGTTATAATTTAAAGGACATAAGATGCCAAGCAATTAATAAAATATTAGCCCTAAAACTCTACGTTGTTCACTTGCATATGAAACAGGGATCTGCTTGTTTTATGGTGCTGGCTTTTCCCCAGTATGAATATAATTCAAATAACACAATGAATGTACTGAAGCCCTGAAGCATTACATAACTGGATCTAAGATGCTTCTCAGAGGTATGTTTAATAATATCCTTCAAAGGATGTGTTCCGAACGCATTCCTCTATCACATGAACAAAAAGCAAACCGATTTTAAAAATGTGCCTTAATATGTTTTTTTTTCTCCTTCACACAGGAATATCCAAACATTTTGGATGAATTTGTGGATTTCTGTGTGTGTGTGGGGGGGGGGGGGTTGGTGTGTGTTTGTGAATGTTTGAAAGAGTGACAGGGAGAGAGTTTTACATTCTCTTTATTTTGGTTCATTCATGTAGACTGTGTTGTTGCTTATAGATAGTGACAGTGATATTACTGTAGAAGACATATCTTTATGTTATTTGACAATCTGGGTAAGAAAACATTGATAGTTTAGGAAAAGACTAGGAACTGACTCACTTGCTAGTTATTATTCAAGAAGGTACTCCGTTCAAAATAGTATGATTTAGTTAAATTTTTACGGTTTTCATCAGAAATAGAGAATATTGATGATATCCATCAGGCTGGGATTTATTGAAATATAGCATTTGTTTGTTTATTTGTTTTCAGTATTTTTCAAATATAGAGCTCTTCCTTTATGTATCTCCATTGTGTAGCACAGAGCTGGACAGCAGCCTAATTTCTTAGCATAAAAGAGAGAATTAAGACTGCGCCTGCTTACTGTCCAAGCACAACTAACATCAGACCCATTCTGTAAGGTAATTACCCGCAAGCAGTTTTCTAATTACCTTAAGAAAAGACAGTATGAAATTGCTCTGCGCTGCCTGTCAGTATTCAATTCCCAGTAGCTGTGCAGCATGACGGCTCCCTGGGAATCACTGTACCTCTTAGGGTTGGGGATCCCAATGCTGCCCCCACTCTGTGTATGCAGATTGCACAGCCTAACCATGGTGTGCAGCTTTCCTCCACTATTCTCATTGTTGCTGCACCTGAAAGACATGATGCCAGGTGAGTTTCTGCCGATGGATTCCCCACAGTATGCCATCGGGTTTGTATGTATCCCAAGGACGTAGGTTTGGCTTCAACATTAGTAGGGTCCATGTCAGCCCCAAACTGCCCACCCCCCTAAACATGCACACACAGTATTGGTAGGCATATAACCTTACTGTCTGTGCCCAGATCTACGCCCATGGTATATCCCGTACAGGGCCTTCCACTGCAATTATCTCTGTGCTAGCTGTGTACAACTTTAGGTTAAACCAGCGGTTGCATGTTTGGTTAGATTATTTGTGTTTTTATTGAGTTTATCTTTTACATTTAACAGCTTGAAGTACAATTTGCAGTGACTGGTCTTAAAAAATGATTATTTAGACGCCCACAGGCCCTCGCAGTCTCTGTGAGACGCTGTAAGCACACTAGCACATTAGCAGTGCTCCTTGTCTTTATGCCCAGATGGTAGGTTAAGGATCGGCTCCGGCAGGCTCTCTACAGTTAAAAAGAAATGAAGAAAGATTTCAGGAGATTTTTGGTGAAGCAGTGAAAATGGTGGACTCCCTTGGCATTGAGTCCATTCAGATTCCTCACCCAAGATGGCCACCAAACGATACATTGGTGGGACTATCCAGCACAGTCCAAATTCACCTGAGAAGTATTACAGAGCAGAGTTTAACACAGTGCTGGGTATTATTGATGATCAGTTTCAGGAGAGGTTCAGCCAACCAGATCTAGGTGTCTTGCAGAAGCTGGAAGACATTCTGCTCACAGGAGAGGTGGATGATTGTTGTTCTGTACCCAGACCTTAACAGGGAGACTCTAAATGTTCAGTTAGCCATGTTCAGGTCCAAATATACTTTCAAATGTAATACAGAAGTGGCTGCTATCGTGAGAGGAATGCCAGTGGAGGTGAGGGGTCTATTTGATCAAGTTAAAACCCTTGTCAGACTGATTTTAATCATCCCAGTGTCATCAACTGAAGCTGAAAGTTTCAGTGCTCTCAGGAGACTAAAAACTTGCCTCAGATCAATAATGACACAAATAAGATTGAACAGTGCTGCTGTATGCCATATCCACCAGGACAGACCGGACAGTACACTGTGTGCAGAATTATTAGGCAAGTGTGTATTTCATTGGTATCTTCTCTGCAGACCAATATTTTCAGTCCAGATGAATCTGTAATTAAGAATGAACTGTTTAAAAGGCAGGACATGTTCAGTATTTTGTCTGAGTACTTTCTGTTTGGAGAAAAACAGGAAACGTAGATACTTTCCTGTGCAGAATTATTAGACAAATTTTTATGACTATTAAAATGGGCAAAAAAGGGCGTTGCAGAGGGCAGAAAAACACAAAACTGTAAAGTGCCAGTCAGAGGGATGCAAAACAATCAAAACTGCTAAACCTTTAAAACATGACTGCGGTACAATCGAGGGATTTGTGGCCATCAGAAAAAAAGAGGATGGAAAAAGCATGTAGTGAGAAGAAGACACAAATTAATTGTCAAAAGTATGTATGAAATTAAAGGGGAGACTTATAGAAACTCTTTTGAATCGAATGTCACCATTTAAAAAAACTGAAATCTGAATGGAATCTCTGGCAGCACTATGTGCAGTGTGTTACATGACATCACTAGGGTCACAAAGGCTGAAATATAACCTTAGTAAGGCATGCAACCTAAAATGTCAAGAATGCGCACACACACATCTCAAGAGTGATTTTATAAAGGTTTTGTGAACAGATGAGATGAGAGTGAGATGGAGCAGATGGATGGGCCCATGGATGGTCGCCTTCTTCAAGCACCAACAGGGTGGTGGAGGAGTGATGGTGTGGGCTGCAGTTATCAGTGATGAACTTGTTGGATCTTTCAGACTTTCAGATGGTATAAAAATTAACCACAAGATTTGATGCCAATTTCTACACTATGCCTTCTTCAAACACTGGTACAGGGAGAAGTCAGCAGCTTTCAAAAAAGATATGACGTGCATGCAGGATTTTGCCTCACCCCATGAGGTTCTTGCAGGACGGTGCCCCTCTCCATGATATGCAAGTAGGACAGTGTCCCTTCCTATGCATCAAAGTATTCCATAAATTGGCCAAGAAAGTTGATTGAATTATGACCATCGCCTGACATAATGCCCACTGAGAGCTACAGGGCCTGACTAAAGTATGAGATGTACCAAGATGATAAGCAGTATGCTTCTCAGAGCAGCATCTTGGAGGCGGTCCTAGCTGACGTAGCTAATTCATGACGGGATCAAAGCAAAAACTTGACTGGTTCACTGGCGAACAGGCTCATTATGGTCATTCAGAAGAAAGATGGCTATACAGGATAAAAAACTTGAAGTTTGTTATTTCTTATATAGACTGAATAAGACAATTTATTATTATTTCTGTTGTCGGTGAAGTGAGAAAATCCACTTAGTTTCTGATGCCTAATTTTTCTGCACACTGAAAATCAAGAGCTTTTCATTTATCTGTTTGTGAAAGTCTAATGTAACATTTCCTCTCTAAATATATTTACTTGGAGCAAAAGAAAACTTCAGAATTTATTTTTTGAAGTCTGCCCAACTTTTGCTAAAAAATATGTCCGGAAATAGTACTTGCCTAATATTTCTGCACACAGTGTATAGATATCAAACAAATATGTCAGCGGTATATTTCTATTAACGTGAGAAGATGCATTTCACTCCTTCACATAGGATGTCCATTGCTCCTAAGAGTAGTTTATGTTTAGATGTAAACTCACAGCTTATGGGGGTGGGTTTAGGTGGGTGTTAGATTTATACGTCCCCACCAATGTCAAGACCAAATCTACACCCTTGGGCTGAGGCCTTAGGAAGTCAATGTTGAGTTTGTGCATAAGAGCTGAAAGCAGCAACATATTGGAAGGAGAGACCCACAGAGTGTCAGCCAGCCCATTATTTAAAGCCCCCGTGTTGCATTTTGCAAGCATTTGCATCACACATAATGCACCCTTTTCAATAAATGTTAATAGCTCACTATTTTGTGAGCTAATTAAACAACTTGTTTCATAATAAGCTTTTTTCAAAATCAATTCCTTTTAGATTAACTCCATCATTTGTTACTGTAGCACAAGTGTGCATCAGATACAGCTTATTATTTGGAGAAATGGTTTATGAAATTCAAATGTTTTAATCATCATACCTTTTTGTAGCATCAGAGAAATATGAAGAGCTAACTGGACAGACTGGTTGTTTATTCGTTTATTGCACAGTGTATGAATGAATAAAATTACCCTAATCCCTTTTTAATTGCTACATTATTACACTGCTAGTTCTCCTAATAAGCTGTAAAGTTGCATCAATAAGCCATATAAAATAGCAACAAAGTAAGTGCTTGAATGTTTATGTGCAGGCAGAGGTAAATACAGGTTTGGAATGCTCTGTGTTATTGACAGTCACGTGCTCATTTCATAAATTATTAAATGAGATATGCTCAGTTTTGTTTGTTTCATGTTGAAATGAAACTTGATAGATGCAACCAGATGCACTTTCTGAATTCAGCATTCATCAGGTATGTGACCTATGCAGATCAAAGCCATGGAGGTCGATATTATCAGAATCATTCATTATCACACTGTGATTGCATACTCTCCTGCACCTGGGGTCTCAGTTAAAATGCATGGTCACCTGGACTATGGCGGTTGCCGTGAATATGGTTTGAGGTTATGTTTCATATACATTTATTCGGCAGTATGACATTGCTTTAGAATTATTAGTTTTTTTCCTACAGGAATTTTTATTGCTTTATGCTTTTGAAGGACACTATGGAGTACAGAAGCGCTATTCACTTGTGGCATGGATGGAAAGTGAGAGGAGCCAAAGTGACAGGGACCTCACACATGCCAACGAGTTCTGATCTCTTTCATAGTGGTGAGGGAGATACAAGTGGGGGTGGGGGGGGTGGGGGTGAGGAATCAGTCAATCACAGGCAACGAGCATTCAGCAGGATGGGTCAGAGTCCAAGGACTGAGGCTTTGGTGGTAGGTGCGGCTGCAATGCCAAGCATTGTAGTGTTAGTACAATGCAAATCGTAACTGGAACAAAAAAGTGAGTGTTAAGACTGACACTAGTGAAAGAGTATGCTTTTCTGCATTCGTAAATGTGCAGAGGCAACATACCTGATTAACATTTTAATGAGATTCTGAGACGGATTTCCATTGCTAATCTTCAGTCAATAATCATTGCTCTGGTTTTCCGATTTACAGAGATCATTGCTGGTTAAAAGATGTCCTCGACCCCAAATTCAAAAAAGGCTCAACACCAACAAATCCAACCCTCTTGCCATGGCATTAAACAAGGCAGTAACCCTGAGTTTACAGCAGGGTTCCCTAGTTCCGGTCCAGGAGAGCCAGTCTGCATCACAGACCTGATTCAACTCCCCAGCTAATTGGCAGGTTTAGTAGTTATGCCTGAGCAGGGAAATCTGCAACTGTATTGCGGACTGGTCATCTAGGACTGGAATTGGGGAACCCTTGTGACAGTAATCTCTGCCGGTGTAGGTGAGGTTTCGAACCATAAGCAGGTTTATTTGTCATTAAACTTTAATCTTAGTTTACTTTGACCTGAACAAGGAACTGCCTGAACAAGATGCCAGTCCATCACAGGGCAGGGGACACCCTGGATGGGATGCCAGTCCATCACAGGGCACAGGGCAGGGGACACCCTGGATGGGATGCCAGTCCATCACAGGGCACAAGGCAGAGGACTCTCTGACATATAACATAGCATATACCACTAAATATATCACCATATATTAAAGACAATGAAATCTGAATAACTACATTTAAAAATCTACCAGCATGGAATTATTAATGATGCAGACGGTCTGACTGACTCCATTGACATAATGAGATAGATTTCAGATCTGCTGCATTGGCATTTGTAGCAAACTGCAGGTTCCTTCACACAGAGTGCTGCACAAAGGCCAAGTCGGCCTGTGTCTGTGGCTGTGATGGAGGAGACGCAAAGGCCGGGGGGACAGCATCAGCCCGGCAGCCGTCTCCGTGCGTGGGCCTCGCAGGTGAGTCAGCGGCCAGGGTTAATTACCCAGCAAAAATAAACACTACAGGTTCTGTGCCAGAGACATCCACCGAGCATTTACTTTTCTAGGTTGTACTGTATTGTATTGTATTGTATTCATAAACATTACAAGCAAGAGTATTGCATTCTTATAGGCCATGAAATAATTGTACGGTTTTCATTCTATTGGAAAATGGTATTTTTCCCCTTTTTGTTTCACTACTTCTTTTATTTCTCTTGTGACAACTTTCTCATGAATGCTTATCAGAGAGAATTCAAAATGCCATTCTTAATCTGAAGCAGGGCTTGGTGTAAGCAACTACGATTCACATATGGTACTTAAGGCAATACTGAATGAATTACCATGTATTAAAGATTACATTTTAAATATCACTTTTCACTCTTGGCCAAATGGCTTCCTTAATTCTGGATCTCCATCTGTTGTGTGGCAGTTGTTTTCTCTCTTTACAAGCTTTTCTGAGATTGCAGATGTGCCTCATAAATTAGCTGGATATTAAAAACTCACATTTTAGCTAGTACAAGGTTTTTGTTCTTTTCACAAATGTATGAATTAAAACACAATGCAGTTGTTTTTTATTCTTTATTTCCAGTATATATGTTCTGAAACTGATTTTATATAAAGTTTATATTAAGTTTTGCAGTTTCAAACCATCTTCCAATATGACATTATTGTATTATAGTGTTATTGTATAGGTTGGGAGAAAGGCATCTTATATAGAATTTTAACTGTATCAGATGTTATAACCTGTATCTGGGTTTTTGTTTGGTATTTTGACCGGGGTTATTTCTGAGGTCTACTTTATATATAAAATAACACCATAGTGGGATCACAGTGCAGTGGTTAGCACTGTCGCTTCACACCTTGGGACTAGGGTTTGAGTCTCCACTATGGTTCCGAGTGTGGGTGGAGTTTGTATGTTCTCCATGGGTGTAAATTACACCCCCCCCCCCCCCCAGGTAAATCAAAACTAGCTAATACACCCCACCAATAATCATGTTTCCTCTGTAATGGGTGGAGACCTCAACCCCCCCC
>JAODUD010000134.1:25376856-25388482 GCA_026784285.1 Stomatorhinus walkeri
CCCCCCCCCCCCCCCCCCCCCCACTTAACAGGAGCAATGTTACTGGTGTAATGTTATTGTGTCATTTATTATGTTGCAACAAGTATTATTATCAGTACTGTGTTTGTGACAGTATTAGTGTTAGAATTAGTAATAATATTGTTGTAATTGTTGCATGAATACTGCTGTTAGTAGCCCTGCACCTTCCTCATATGTGTGTATGGTGCAGTGTATAAGCATGTGCACTGCTGAATATGTGCTGTATTTTGTACAGGGGTGATTCAGTATAATCTTCATATTTCAAAAAGTAATATAAAAAACATCAGACAGGCGGAATGCAGAAACCACTTGCTGAGTCTGGTAAAAAATTGCAGCGTGATTTGTAACTTCGAAAAGAAGAAAAATCAAGCTGGAATAATAAAGGGAAGAAATAGGAGAACAGTAAGCTGACCTTTTCCAGAAAAGCTGATGGAAGAAAAGCAGAGCTAGTCAGACACGGACTCAATGGGGTTGGGGGTGGAGACGGGCAGGGGGGGGGTCAGTACTCCATTTTAGTGATGGAGTTTCTAAGACATCACATGTGTTGTGTTGGGATTTGATAGCACTGTAGCCACAGGCCATAAAATTCTGTTTTTAACTATCAGTCAGAGGACAGATATACATTCCATGGCAGAAATTATATTCAGCTAAATCACACAACGGAACTTTTCTAACCAGGACCTGACCTCAGGGCAGACCCAGGACATGCTGGAGAGATTATATCTCTTGGCTGGCCTGGGAACCCCCCAGGGGAGCTGGAGGAGATGGCTGGTGAGAGGGAGGTCTGGGCATCCCTGCTTAGACTGCTGCATCCGCGACCCAACTCAGGATAAGCGCCAGATAATAGATGAATGGAGAAAATCGTTTTTTCATCTTTTTTGCCTATTAGGCTTGCTGTTCCTCCACTGCAGAGGGTGTTAATCCATGAGGTCTTCACACAGGCCAGATTTCTGGGCCACAGGCCTTGGTCTTTATTCTGTGATCTGTCAGAAAGACTGTAGGACACATGGCCGAATGGCAGTTTCAGAATGGCCAAATCCACCCTATTTTTGCTGAGATAGCAAAGAGTAGTTTATTTGCTACAGTATGCTGATGTCATTATTCGTCCACTAGCGTTAGACACAGAAGAGTACTGTGGCATACCTTATATCAGGATCATTTGCTTGCTATGAAATATCACCAGCAGTGTGATCAAGATTGTTTAGTACCTTGTATTCACTTTTTATTGATTCATTTACCATATAAGACAAAACTATGCCTCAGAGTAACTATACCATCTCTAAATAAGCTCCATCGATTATGTTGTCGTTCTTTCATTTATCCGAATATTAATCTTCCTTGCAGATGTAATGACATGCAGTTTATGTGCATATGTCTAATGTCCACAAAATATGTAGAGTGCATTTCCTTTTACAAAGCAATATGCAAATCTTTAACATCGTGTATACATATTTATGAGCATGCAAGGGAGAGCAAAAGGAAGGACTGGAGTATATATATGAATATAAGAGAAGTGCTAAAATGATCATGATGGGAGGTATTATTATGCAAATATAAGGCTGGTGATGTGCTGATAGCTGCTTCCTAAATAATATGCACAGAAATGAGAGTGACTGCTGGGAAACAGCCTGAACCACAATTTTTCCCAGGAATTGACAGTGAGGGGAACATAAAACAAGCACTTTGAGGCAATGGAATTAATCTTAGCATAATTACCCTCATCATCATTAATATTTTTCAGTGCGCATGTTAGAACTTTGCAATATGCCTGTATGGAAGGGGAATCTATTCTGACTGACACAATCAGACAGCCACAAGCAAGCCTTCTCTGAGCATCTATTAGTCTGCCTGAGGATCCATTCAAATTCTTTGCACCTGCTCAGTAGTGAATGGATATTGATAATATGATGAGCTATGTCACGCCCACAAGGGGCGGAACCCTCCCAGGTGATACTCATTCCCCGTAATCAGCACCAGGGTTATAAGCACCACCGCGACCTACTGCCAACGTTAAGTATTGAGCCAATGACCTTGTGCTGTACGAGTGGTTTTCTCATCTAGCATGCGCCCTTGCTTCCCTTACCAGTCCGTCTTACCTTTGTTGTAGCCTTACCTGTGTTCCTTCCCTTCCCAGAACCAGCACCTTACCTGACCTCCTGTTCCCGGCGTTCCCCTCCATCCTCGTCTCCCCATCCTCCTGTGCCCTGTTCCCCTGCCTACGTGTTGGACGGATATTCCTGGCTTCGACCCACACTCTTGTCCCACGACCACGACTCCAGCCCGCAGATCTCCATCTCTGTTTGCCTGCTCCCCCCGAGAGCGGAATCTCTCTCGGTATTCCCATACCTGACCGCCACTCGCCATGGGCCCGAGCTCTTTGCCCGATCGTCGGCTTCACTAACAACTTATATAGAAAAGTAAACAACTTATATAGAAAACTTTTATGAGTGCACAGGTCAAGTTTCTACATGAAGCTATAGAGGGAATGACAGTTTCCTGTGTTTTACACAGACATTTTTAGAAACTTTTAAATGGTGATTCACCCTGTACCACCAAATATTTAGTCATCTGTCACAAGAATTTACGAATGAAATAAGACAAAATGTTCTTGACTTAATCAGACAGTGGCTCTAAAATATAGCTGCACACTTGAAAATCCCCATTTCCACTATAAAGCAATAATTAATAAAATTATTGTGGCATACGTGCTTGGAGAAAATATTTTTTTCAATACAGGCGTTTCTCCTACAAGGTATTTCCACTATCCATCTACCCATCCATCCATCCATCTACTCATTCATTTTCCATCACTGCCTAAAATTAGTAGAGTTGTGACACAACTGTCACAAGCACAGAATGACAGAAAAAGCGCTCTGTAATGTTATTTCAGAAATGTTTGCCAGTTTTACATAAGCTTACACAAGCTTAATGATACTTTAAAACCATGGGTGTATTTCAAATATAAATATCCAGATCTAAATCCTATGCTCCACTGCTACAGAGATTTTTCATGTGGAATAAGTGCCAGAACAAATTCTACTTTAGCAATGATCAGCCTATAATGTGCTACTCACGGCGGCTAACTGCAAGTACTGAAGGACACATTCGTTGAAATGGGTTTGTGTTGCAAAAAAATGCTCCTTCCTTTTCCCCAGACATGCATGCAAGGGACCCTGCCGTAGCTAAAATTATACAGTGATCTGCCTCACACAAGAGGAAGGGCTGAAGATATGTTGCCACATGGCTATCAGCTTCTGTTCATTTTCAAAGTCTTTTGCGTCATTGTGTTTTGATCTTGCAATTTAAAAGCATTTTAGGTAACATTTTCTATGAATGCCATCTGTAATGTACTATACCTACCTTCATAATGCAGTACAAAGCATCCTTAATTCTTATACCAACCATTATAGTGCAGTATTAAGGTAACTATAATGCATTATAGATGAGAGCTTCACTGGAGCCTATGAAGTATTATAATCAACACTATAATCTCTTATGACTGTCAATAGAAGATGCTGTAATGCTTTATTCATTCTTATACTGACCATTACAATGCATCATGTATGTGTCTCTAGTGCATTATCCATGAGAGCTTCACTGGAGCTGTCACTTGAGATGTTATGCCAATATAATTCCAAATCAGACACCCACATTCAAGAGGCACGAAGAAATGAATTGAAAATTATCCTCTCTAATCCTCATGAAATTCAATCAAATTAATTATGAAATTCTCTCTTTACAATGCATGTAATATAATTTCCTTTGGATACTGAAGACATCATTGTGTAATGCATGAAGATAATACTTTGGGAGTGGACTTCATCTTTAAATAAATATGTAGGTACATAAAATATGATTTCTAACAGTCAACATTTATCCCCTAGATGGGTGATGACTGTCTCACGGAGCACAGAAAGGGAGGCAGGATGCCAGGAAAAGATGAGAGGGTGTGGCACAAGGGAGGATCGGATGAGCGGGGCATGACAGAACCCCCCCAATGGCGCGAACTCTGGGCGTGCCTAAGTGGAGCGAGGAATGGGACCGGGGTCACAGGACCTGGAAAACAAAAGCAAAACATCAATGCAGCACAGAGAATAAGACAGACACGCAGAACAGACACAATGGCAGCAACCCAGACAACAACTGACAAATAATGGGAAAAACAAACAGGTACAAGGGCAACAAAAGCAGAGACATAGGGGGAACGCCAATGAGAGGAATGAAGTGGCCAGGAGTGAAAGAAGGCGCAACAGGAGGATGAGGAGCAGATACAGGGGGGCACAAAGGTAGAGGGCAAGGAGGCAATGGGTGGGGGGAAATGGGTAGCCGGAGGGAGCCCCAGCAGGCGAGGGGCAGAAGCCGCAGGGGCCGCAGGCAACCGCGAGGCTGGAGCTGAAGGGATTCTCAACTAATGCAAGGGAGGAGCAGGAGGGAACGTAGAAGGGGGTGAGGAGGAAGGTGGAAGGGGAAAGGAGGAAGATGAAGGGGACACAGACAGAGGGGAAGAGGGAACAGAAGCAAAGGCGCAGGTGACTGAGGAGTTGGAGATAGGGGACCCGCAGATGACCAACGAGGTGTTGGAGGCAGGATTGCAGCAGGCTGAGGAGGCGCTGCAGGGGGAACCAAAGGTGACCCCCGAGCCACAGCCAGGGGGACCGAAGACAAGCCAAGGCTCAGAGTGGGTGGGATCTGACCCTGGCACAGGTGTCCTCCCCCCTTCTGGGAGACTGTGAGGTGCAGGCCTGGCCGGGATCTGCCATGCTGAGGCGACGGTGACGTGAGAGTCTCGGGGGATTATACGATAATCTCTGAGGGGTCCCATTCAACCATTTCCTCCAAGGGAGAAGGACTGATGGTCCAACAGTCAGAGACCACCTCGGGGACAGGGGTCTGGGGCATGAGCGTAGAGTCCAGGGGATCAGCTGCAGGAAGAGGCACAGCAGGAGGTGGAGGTGCAGGAACCATGGGGGACACTGCTGGGGCTTGCACCTTGGCAGCGGGCACTGCCTAGTTCGGGAACTTGAGGACCTGTGGGATGGAGTCCTCAATAGATCTAGCCCCTAGGGCCAGTGAGCAGCAAAGCGGTGGGTGGACAATCGAGGCAAGAGGTAGCAGGTGTGAACAATACTGGATTAAGCACCAGGAGGGATTCCTCCTGACACGCAGCAGGGTAGGCAGCGGAGAGTGAGACGGCCCCTAAGACCTCTGGAGCGTCTTTGGCTTTTCCGCCTCTTTTTTCTCCTGCTCGCTGCAGCTGGTGATGCAGTCTGGGGCACTTTGTGTAATTCTTACAGTGGGCCATATGGCCAGCCACTGTCCACAGCTACCTGCTACATATTAGTCTCCGCCACTCCACTTCTCAGTCACTGAATGTCTTCATACTCCTCTGCTGCAAGGTGCGTATTTTCAGACAGGGATACCTCGTACGAAATGCGATGGCTAGAAGCACAGGATCGGCCCTTACCTCCAGCTGCTTTCGCCAGTAAAACACCTGACTCAAGGTGTTCCGTCTTCATCAGGCAAGGTGTCTTCGTTTGGAATTCGGTCATTCTGTCATGTATTATGGCACACAGAGTGCAGAAAGGGAGGCAGGATGACAGGAAATGGGAAAATGTGGGGTTTAATGAATGAACAAGCAGCAAACACAGGTTGACAATACTGGGGGGACAATAATCGTATCACTTTTTGTTAAAAATAATTATTTCTTGATGAAGGATTTGTTTGTACCTAAGGCAAAGCCACATACCCGCTGCTACCCCAGGGGTACCAAAGGCAAAGCCACATACCCATTGCTATGCCAGGGGTACCAAAGGCAAAGCCACATACCCATTGCTACCCCAGGGGTACCAAAGGCAATACCACATATACACTTCTACCCCAGGGGTACCGAAGGCAATGTGACATACCCACTGCTACGCCAGGGGTACTGAAGGCAATGTGACATACCCGCTGCTACCCCAGGGGTACCAAAGGCAATGCCACATACCCACTGCTACGCCAGGGGTACCAAAGGCAATGCCACATACCCACTGCTACCCCAGGGGTACCTAAAGCAATGCCACAAACCCACTGCTACACCAGGGGTACTGAAGGCAATGTGACATACCCACTGCTATGCCAGGGGTACCAAAGGCAATACCACATATCCAGTACTACCCCAGGGGTACTGAAGGCAATGTGACATACCCGCTGCTACCACAAGGGTATCAAAGGCAAAGCCACATACCCACTGCTATGCCAGGGGTACCAAAGGCAATACCATATACCCACTGCTACCCCAGGGGTACCTAAGGCAATGCCATATACCCACAGCTCTCTGCTCTGCGACTAAGAGGCCTTGCAGCCTTTTCACAAAAGCGACAAACAGGATTAGAAGCGATTTTACGGGTTCTGCACTAATGAACAGATTATCCCTCGCTTCCCACCCCACTTGGCACCCCCCCCAGGGTTCTTTGATCACTGCATAATCCAGACTGGCTATGTCAGAGCTAATGGGACAGGCCATACAGCCCCTGGCACACCAGTGCATCTCTCTGCTAACGCTACAACTTGGCGGTTGCTTTTAAAGTGTCCGACGTCATTGCTTATTTTTTTCAACTTTCAAATATAGCTTCTTCCTGTTGTTCTTTAAACGATGCTTCCATTATTAAACCATTTATACCTGCTAAAGAGACCTATTATCTTCAGACGCTTTGTTTAGGCACGCCGGGGGTGGATCTTCATCTTAGCCAGTTTAAAACAGGGACCAGCTGCGACATGATTATTGCGATGATAATGAAGGATTGTTGAGGGATGAAGCCGGAATACAATGGAAGCATCAGCGCGGACAGAGACCCCTGTATATTTTCTAATCAGCTGCTCTCAGCAGATGCTGTACAGCCGCTAATCCTCCTCAGCGCCTTTTCATTCAGGACCTGTAGGGGCAGGTCTCATCCTGCCCAACTTCCCCTTCAGCGGCGTGTCACAGATGTGCACAGATGTGCGCTCGGGCCTGCGTGGGAGCAGCCATGACGCACTGATTCATGGCTGAGCTGCAGGGCGGCTCATCTAAACGATGGATTTTCCTCTATGTGGAAAAAAACCTCTAATTCTATGCCTTAATAGTAGCTTTCTGAGTCAGGAAGCTGGTCATTGTGAGCTAGGGGTCTGATGTTGACGAGTATTTCAGCAGGACAAGAAAAGGCACAGAGCGATCCTGCATACAGTCAGCAGCTCGGGATGCTGGGTTGCTGCCTGCACTGTGCTGGCGGACCTACACAAGAAAGTGATGAGGTCCAGCCCAGGCACCTGACAGCAGTGCACTATACTGGCAAAAGTATTGGGACACTTGCCTTTACATATACATGAACTTTAATGACATCCCATTCTTAATACATAGGCTTTAATATGGAGTTGATTCACCCTTTGCAGCTATAACAGTATTAGCTCTTCTGGGATGGCTGTCCACAAGGTTTAGGTGTGTGCTTATGTGTTTCATCATTCTTCCAGGAGAGCATTTGTGAGGTCAGGCACTGATGTTGGATGAGAAGAGCTGGCTTGCAGTCTTCGCTCTAATTTATCCCGAAGGTCTTCTATTGGGTTGAGATCAGGACTCTTTGCAGGCTAGTCATGTTCCTCCACACTCGCTGATCCCTGTCCTTATGGACCTTGCTTTGTGCACTGGTGTGCAGTCATGTTGGAACAGGAAGGGGCCATCCCCAAACTGTTACCACAAAGCTGGGAGCATGAAATTGTCCAAAATGGTACCGAAAGCACCAACAGCATTAAGAGGTCCTTTCACTGGAACTAAGGGGCCAAACCCAAGCCCTGAAAAACACCCCCACACCGTAATCCCCCCTCCAATAAACTTTACACTTGGTACAATGCAGTCAGCAAGTAGTGTTCTCCTGGCAACCGCCAAATCCAGATCTCATCCATCAGATTGCCAGAGAGAGAAGAGTGATTCGTCACTCCAGAGAACACATCTCCACTGCTCTAGAGTCCAGTGGCGGCATGCTTTACACCACTGCATCTGACGCTTTGCATTGCACTTGGAGATGTAAGGCTTGAATGTAGCTGCTCAGCCATGGAAACCCATTCCATGAAGTTCTCTACACACTGTTCTTGAGCTAATATGAAAGGTGCACGAAGTTTGGAGGTCTGTAGCTATTGACTCTGCAGACAGTTGGCACCTTCTGCGTGTGCCTTAGCATGCGTTGTTCCCACTCTGTGATTTTACGTGGCCTACCACTTTTATACACCTGTGGCTATGGAAGTGACTGGAACACCTGAATTCAATGATTTGGAGGGGTGTCCCAGTACTTTTGGCAATATAGTGTATGTGTCCAAAGATTGAGCTATACTGAGTTTCATACATGGTACTCCAAGACCCCACAAATACATTTTGTGGATAAACCCCAGTTTTAAAATAGATGGTTGTTGAATTTGAGTGAAAAACCTGTACATGGGTGATAACTAACTCTTGCCCAAAATATTTCATTTTCGCTTGGAGATGAATCCAACCCAGAGTCTTCGATAATCTGGGGGCAGTGGGACAGTCAGTCATCAGCCATCTATGGCATAAGCTTCAGAAGACAGCACTCTTTAGACAAAGTCATTTTTTATTTACCTACATATTTATTTAAAGGGCAAATCCAGCCCTTTAAAAGTACTAAGTACAACACTGCATTCATTATACAAAGATATCTTCTGTATCTAAAGCTACTCCAGGGCTACAGTGATGCTTCCTTGGTGTCCTCTCACCATAACTTCACCCAGCAACCATACCCCCCCCCCATACAAACACACACACTTTCCACTGCACCACCAGTTACAGAGGCTCTGACCGATGAGGCTCTCCCTTTCTGAGCCCCCGCACCCTGCACATTAATTGCACTGGGCTGGCACACTTTCTGAATGCTTAAGATGAATCCAGCAGGCTGAGGCTCAGAGACCCATGTCTGTTCTCCACGCAGAACCACATTATCCTGTGATCTATGGAGCATTTTTGTCACACATGCCATATGTCGCTGTGTATCCACTTGTACTCTGCAACTATCCCAGTTTTCATATTCTAATGTTTATTGGCCCATATGCATGGCTATAATAACCTAGAGCTTTATGTTACAACAGCCCTGACTCAGCAAGCATTGAGAGGGATACTAATCAGAGATATTGGCCTTTCTGATTCCCTGTGCCGGACACCTCATTGCGTATGAAATACAGTGTGTGCGATCCAGCTGACAGCCTGTATTTCTCTCACAGCACTGGAGAAACTGCAGTGGCTACAGTGTGCTAGTGCACAAATGCCTCCACAACAGGGTGAATATTATTTATTCAAAGGGTAAGAAGGACAGAGATAGTCTGTTAGGTGAATTAAAATCAGTTTAGTAGATTGTTTTGGGCTAGAATGTTTGGCCTAGAATGCGGGGTGTATATTTGGCTTGGAGGCTCTATTGCTGGTCAGACTGACACGAGAGGCAAGGATACTGTGGTGTGGATGGTTTGGAGTGTTTGGGGTAGCTGATTTAAAACATATTGAAACATATTGAAAACATAAAGAACAGAAAAACAAGATCTGGGTTGGGGTGTTCTGTTTGCAACCATTGTTATTGGGACTTGCAAATCCATCTGAGTGGTATATAGAGGATGACAAACCTTTTCTGTCACAATAAGCGAATGGTAATAATTTGTTTCAAAGCCTTGTCCGTTAGGTAGCGCTACAAGGAACAGAGTGGGGTCCAGGAATGATGAATCAAATGACACATCCATCCATCTTTCTTTTTCATTGCTTTTCCAATGGTAAAAAATTCTTACAGTTGTAACTTTTGTTAGAATTTAGACAGCTTAGTATATGAGGATTTGGACTGATAACTTAAAGATTGCTTGTTCAGTACTTCAGAGTTCAGACCATACTGCCAACTGTGCAAAATAGAAAAAATAAGCTATAGGTCATGCTGTGAAAATGTCAACAAAGTAACTACAGTCAGCCCTCCAGTTTGGTGAATTTGACATTCACGGTTTGAGTTATTCGCAAGTTAGCCTTGAACAATTAAATGGCAATATATTTGGATAACACGTAAGCCAAAAATATATAAACAATCCTGGAAATGGTATATTTATAAAATCGCATAATATATTAATTTTAGTGTTATTTAATATTTGCTAGTGTATGTGCATCTTTAATATTAAAGCTATTATTGGTTAACTGTGGAATCTGTGCATTTGTGTATATGGCTTTGATTGTAAAATGCGTAAGAGTATCTGTCTCCTTTCTCACGGCACATTTCTTTTTAACTTTTCAGTGCTGTTACTTTTGCATTTTCAATAATAAAATCATATCACATGATTTTAATGATACAGTGCATCGTACATTATTATACAGTACTGTACTCACATGAATGAAAGGGATTCTGACTGATTTAGCCTAATTCACAAAAAATAAACAATACAGCAATGAAGCTTTATCGTGTGTCATGGGATAGTGGAGCAATGAAGATCATGCTTTTTATACCACTCCAAGGAACAGGGAACAAAGGAAAAGAGGCTACTGTGACATATTTTAAAAAGTAGCAATAAAGTAATGAGGAAAATAATTACATTTAAAGACGTTTTAGCCTGTTGTGGGTGCTCACCAGCTTATAGCATGTACTTACTTGGTGCACACCTTGAGATTTCTGAACTGTTTGTGTGATCTTTAAACTTTTATTTTTCTGAATGGCATAAACCATCTATAACTGAAACAACAGATACAGGTGTCCCACTGTGATGATCAGCCAATTCGTCATGACTGCGATTAGTTAATTCTGATGGATATTATGACTGATCCATCAATTTTCCCTAGCCGCTTGTCCTATTCAGTGTCGTGGGAACTGGAGGCTACAGGTGCAAGGCAGCGGACAACCCAGGAAGGGGCACCGACCAATCACAGGGCACACTGGCGCACGATTCATATTTATGGGCAATTTGGTACCTCCAACAATTAATCTCAGCATGTTTTTGGACTGGGAGGGTGGTGGGTGGGGGGGGGGGTGGTAATCAAAGGAAACCCCACAACAACATGCAAATTCCACACATATGGAGCCATGGTGGACACATGAACCCAGTCCCAGAGGTGGGAGTCAACAGGGCTATCCACTGCGCCACCCCCATTATGACTAATTATTATGTCATATATTTCTTTAAATATTTTGATGTACACGTTAATGACCTTTCATATTGTAATCCTTATGTTTTTAACCTTATTC
The DNA here is from genome assembly GCA_026784285.1 of Stomatorhinus walkeri. Lineage (NCBI taxonomy): Eukaryota > Metazoa > Chordata > Actinopteri > Osteoglossiformes > Mormyridae > Stomatorhinus > Stomatorhinus walkeri. The sequence goes on from JAODUD010000134.1 coordinate 25,388,100, forward strand.
ATGTTTGCGCTGCTATTTGTATGTGTGTGATGAGCAGTGTACGCGCACTGTGCCCATGCCTACGTAGCCACGTGTTACTACCTTGATAATGTGCCCAACACGCTCATGGGCACTCAGATTAGTACAAGTATATTTGTGTAATTCTTGTTCCCACTATCTGTCACTTGCTCCTGGTTACTTAAAGGAAGCTTATCAGAGCAGCACTTGTACCAAAGCAGGCAGCTCCTAGATGACTGCGCGTGTCTCATGTATTATCTGGCTCACTTGTACCAAAGCAGGCAGCTCCTAGATGACTGCGCGTGTCTTATGTATTATCTGGCTCACTTGTACCAAAGCAGGCAGCTCCTAGATGACTGCGCGTGTCTTATGTATTATCTGGCTCA
>JAODUD010000134.1:25412196-25426163 GCA_026784285.1 Stomatorhinus walkeri
TCTCCCTGTGTGTGTCTGAGTGAGGAGTTTCTCCCTGTGTGTGTCTGAGTGAGGAGTTTCTCCCTGTGTGTGTTTGAGTGAGAAGTTTCTCCCTGTGTGTGTCTGAGTGAGGAGTTTCTCCCTGTGTGTGTTTGATTGAGGAGTTTCTCCCTGTGTGTGTTTGAGTGAGGAGCTTCTCCCTGTGTGTGTCTGAGTGAGGAGTTTCTCCCTGTGTGTGTCTGAGTGAGGGGTTTCTCCCTGTGTGTGTCTATATGAGGAGTTTCTCCCTGTGTGTGCCTGAGTGAGGAGTTTCTCCCCGTGTGTGTCTATATGAGGAGTTTCTCCCTGTGTGTGTCTGAGTGAGGAGTTTCTCCCAGTGTGTGTTTGAGTGAGGAGTTTCTCCCTGTGTGTGCCTGAGTGAGGAGTTTCTCCCCGTGTGTGTCTATATGAGGAGTTTCTCCCTGTGTGTGTCTGAGTGAGGAGTTTCTCCCAGTGTGTGTTTGAGTGAGGAGTTTCTCCCTGTGTGTGTCTATATGAGGAGTTTCTCCCTGTGTGTGTCTATATGAGGAGTTTCTCCCTGTGTGTGTCTGTGTAGGAGTTTCTCCCTGTGTCTTGTGGGATCTCTCTCCTTGTCTCTCCTATTAAGGTAGCTCAGACAGTCAATATTATCTGCTTGCACACCACCGCTCCATTTTGCTTCCCCCAGAAAGTGTGAAAAAGTAATTAGAAAATAATTAAATTCAATTTAACTACAATTTGTTTTAAATGTGGGTGTCATTACAGGCCAGCCCAGATCCCACTTGGACTAATTAATGCGATCCAAACAAACCAGCTGTCATGCTAATGTGCTGCGACGTTAACGGCTTCTCTTTCCTCACGCTTTTAACAGAATGAAGGAGGCCATTGAATTGTTGTACCTGAGACGGGAGGTCTGATGAGAGGTAACAGAAAGACGGAAGGCAGTTCAGCTCGTATACACATGCTGTTGAGCAGGGCCAGGTTCCTTACTCAATGAATAACTAATGAATACATTTAAATAAATTACATAATAATATTACTTTCCAAATTAGATGTTCATTTCTTTCACATATTCAGCTCACAGAGTCTACTGCAACACAAAACATACATGTCATGGCCCCCTTGCGAGAACACAGACAAGTCCAATTAGCCAACACTTGGCACAGCCTCTTCCCAGGAGTCGACATACTGAGCATTTCATACCCGTTTCTAGTGAAGTCCAGACCCGACCTGCCTGCTGTGTTCCAGCCCACTCCTGCAGTCCCTGGATCCCCATGTTCCCTCCAGTTCCATCCATCGTCATCAGTGTCAAACTGATCTTCCTGGCTAACCTGACTCCATTCTCTCAAGCTCTGCTTCAAGATTCTGCTTCTGTTTGCTGTCGATTAAATAAAACCTCCACTTCACCTGACACCGCGTTTGCTCCTGGGTTTTCTGTTGCAGCAATACATATAGTGTTTGTATCTATACAATAAACACAGCAAAAGAACTATGTATTGACAAATGTGAGTAGGACTGTCAAAATAGATGAAAATAATAAGGCTAATAAATTGATATAATATATAATAAATTACTTGCCTAATAAACTGATTCTCTTTCTTCATATATATTAATTCTAGTTTTTTCACAGGTTGGCACAAGAGAAATGATTTCAAAATCATTTTTCACTGCTCAGCAATCAGGAATAGGTGTATGGAGGATGTATGTGTGGATGGATCCTCGTACTAAATTATGTTAAATAATACATAAACTAAATGAAGTCATTAATGAGGGGTCATGAGTCGTAAACAGGGAAAGGAGTACCCAAAAATCTTCTGAACTTTGTGGCTAAATATATTCATGAAATATATTAATTACTAAGTTGAGATGTTCATTGACTCCTCTTTCTTTCACTGACTGACATCGATCCATGAAAATTTGCCCACAAGGGAATTTATTTCTCTCTGCATCAACAGGCTTCTCAGAGTGACAAGTGACATACGGTCTTCTGAGCTGTACTGGGACACATGTTTGTCAGCATAACAGAACTAACCCAAAACAATTGTGGCATTTTCTCTTGTTATGCTGTTTGTTGCTGTCATCAGTGGACCGATGAAACAAAACATTTTTTATTTCTTTTGCAACACTCACCAGAGGAGGGTTGGGTGTGTAACAAGTCAAGGCTATGCAGGAAAACGCAAGTCGCCATTGTGAATTGTGGTGCTGGTTCTCTCGAGAAGCTTCTTCTCTTCCAAAGGGATCTTGATGATATGGAGGAATACTTTTAGATCCCTTGAAGCGGCCCCTCCCATCTTTATCAGCGAAGGCTCAGTGCTATATAGTCATGACAAAGGGCAGGTGACATCATACCAAATACAGGGCGAGTAGTAGTAAGGAAATAATAAGGATTTCATTCTCCTTTGAATTCATTTGTCTCACTGAAAAGGTACATTTCTCTCATGTGAGATCTGAGCATGTGCTGAAACTGATGAGCAATAAGGATTTTTTTCACAGCATTTTTGGTCCTTTTTCCAAAGCTACAATCATGCCTGAAGGCAGGGCCCATAAGAACCTAAGTAACAGAGGAGACGTGCAACGCACAATATTTCGTTGGCTTCATTCATCAAATAATAGAGCTTCCTATTGAATTTATTAAAATCGCATTGGCCCCCCTCCAAATAATCTGCCAATGAACATTAGCACCACATGACATTCATTGAGGATTGGGAGACGGTAACTTTACTGGCTCTTAATCTGCCCTGAAGCAAGCAGAGACCAGTGTAACTCAATGGAAGGTCTCAGCCCCCTTCCAGTTCGCCTGCATGCCTTGACATTTTTCAATATTTCACCTCTCTAGAAAACATTTATTCCAAAGTGCTACGAATGCTTTTATTCAGCACAAACTCAGCACCAATGCCGAGACCACTTAAAATGTCATCATTCTTGACGTATTTATATATTATTTTCATGAAGAGATTATGGGAGGCTGGGAGTCTTGGCAGAAATCTCTCCAACTACCCTTAATCTCAAAACAAATACGCAAAGTTCACACATAACCATTAAAACTTTCAAAACTTTGAAATATTCAGCTAATTTCATTGTAAAAATAAATAATCTGTACTATTAAAAAAAGGACAATAGAGGTAATTAATTAAATCCTTCTTATGGGTATTCAACACTTGCTCTAAACTTGGGAGGCGGGGATGATTGATTAATCTACTTATATTCTGTATAGTTTTGAAGAAAAACAGAGTAAATCTTATTTGATGTTATTAAGTATATAGCTGCATTCATTTTTAAATGCATAATCTGTATCATTAATTATCCTCAAAATGCATGACCATCAGCTCTGTAAATCACCAGTCAGTTTGTCTAACTACAAATAGGCATCTTCTATTGTGCCAGGCAGTTGTGCACATTACACATCAATGGATGGCTCCTTGCTGGTGAAGTTCCTCATAGGGAAAGTCCCATATACTATATACTTCAGGTTCAGACTCTTCTACTGTCCTGAATTAAATGCAAGGGGTTTTTTGCTTTAGTATGACCACCTGCTGCATCGTCCGTTCCTCTGCACTAACGCAGAAAACATGGAACATTGTGTCTTGCTGCGAATAAAACTACTGTTCTAATTGCTATAAACTCTTAGTCAGCAGTGATCAGCAGCATGATGTTACAGTGCTCTGCTGCTATTGGATTCATCGGGCTGAAAACTGAACAGTGAGGGGCTGTGCATGGAGGGCAGGACAGGCTGAGCGGGGTAAGCCTCTGTGCCCATGATGGGAAGATCGCTGACTGAGGCCTGGCCTTAGTAGTATAGTCATATGGTTGTGGGCCCTTGAGTGAGGCCCCTAATCCCCTGCTCCTGGGGTGCTGAGTGTAGGCTTACCCTGTGATGTGACCCTGAAGCCTGCTCTCTCCTATCTGTGTGTCTCACAGTGGGTGAAGAGAAGCATTCTGATGTATTTGCACAGATGGTAAGTAAGGGACAGTTTGATACCATTAATAACTGGCAGCATGTGAAAGATGTGCCTCATCTCAGTTGCTGTAGTTTAATTGGGTGTAGTATATGAGTGTAATATAAATGTAAGTATGGCTGGCCCTCGGATTAGTTCCAGGACCCCTACGGTACCAAAATTTGCAGATGCTCAAGTCCCTTATATAAAATGCCATCGTCAGGGTCGGTCTGTGTCCTGCCTCTGCCCGAGTGTCATTTCCCCATTTGGTCAGCTGGTGACACTAGTTGTCCCATTTCCTGTCATGTCTCCTCTTGGTAGCTCCTAATGTTTCCTTGTTCCCCTGGCTGCTGTGTGGCTTATTCAGCTAAGCAGGCAACTGTCAGCCTGACTCCCTTTTTTTGTCACGGGTTTGTGTTTATTTTTTTCATTTTTCATTCGTGTTTTATTCCTGTTGCGCATTTCTGCTTACTTCCTTGTTTTGTACCTTTATTTAATTCTTGCTTATACCCCATCTTTGTTATCCAGCTCGAGTTTATAAACCCTTAAGCATTTGTTGTAACCCTCACCTGTGTCTTGTTCCCAACCTTAGTGTTTGGTTAATTATATTGGTCTGCCCCGCCCCTCGTGTAGTCCTTATTGTCAGTGTATTTAAGTGCCTTCCCTCCTTCTGTTCCTTAGTCTGGTCACTGTGCTCGGTTATGTTTCTTTGTGCTTATTACTGTGTGTTGTAGCTGTTGCCCTGTGTTAGCTCCCAATTTGTTAGGGTTGCTCCTGTGTTGCCCCCTTAATCTTGTCATTTACCTGTTTTGTTTTTACCCCTCGTGGTCCTTTTGCTTTTCAGTTCTCCCCTTGTGATCTGTTCTGTTTAATAAACCCTGTTTCTTGAGAGCTACTATGTGGATTGTCCCTCCTTTGTCATGCTTCACCATAACATGCATAGAATTTGCATATATCTATGCGTACCCTCCCATATATTACACCTGCATATATTATACCTATTCATCCATCCATTTTCTATAACCACTTGTTTTTTCCAGGGTTGCAGGGGGTCTATCCTGGGCTACAGGCACAAGCAGGGAATAACCCCGGATGTGGCGCCAACCCGTCGCAAGGCATACTTATAATACCTAATACAGGGTTGCCAATTAGGGTGAGCTGACTGGTGTAAGATTTTCAGATCGAGACAAGTCTGCACATGCATTTACACGTATGCAACAGCTTTATTGCCTTGGGAATAGGTTTTAGGGTTTGAAAGCTACCCCAACACTTTTGATGTCGCTTTAATTTAAGGTTTATATTGGAATAATAAACATTTGCCATAAGAATTCTTGCATGATCGTGAGAAACTGTAAGCATGAGTGTCACGCCTGATGTGTGAGAGTTGCTGACCTTGCTAAGACAACACAAATACCAAGGGAAAATACAGGTGCCAAATAAACAACCTGATAATGCAGAATAAATTCAGGTTTCCTGCTTTCACTCCAATGTTACTTTTCAGCCAGCCACATATTTGACTAAAAATTATGGTAGTCTATCGAAATTAAACTTTCAACGCAGTGGTCAGTGTGCAGCAAGTTCAAGTTTTTTGGAACTTCCTGAGTTTTTTTTCTTATCTTTTACTTTCTCTACATTTTCAATCCATGATTGGTTGAGTCCGTGGATGTGGAGCTCACGGATAAGGAGCGCCAATTGTGCTTTTCAATACACATTTCTGAGATCACAGAGACCTTGGGTGCCTCAGCATGATGCTGAGGTCTGTAGTCACAGGCATACGAGGACCTGGGACAGTATTAAAATTTTCATGCAAGTGTTCAGCACGACACGAGAAATTATTTTTAAGCACAAACCATTTTGTTCTTTTCTAAACAGCGCATGGATTTCAAGCACGGTCTTTGTGGAGTATGCCACTGTTTGCAAGGGGCCACTTGTTTTTCTGTTGATTATTTTATGAGAGGAGAAAAAAAAATCTTGAATATGAAAAATGAGGGTAATGCTGGGTACTAAAAAGATGTGTTAATGCTTAATAGACTATCAGAAGTGAGACAGGAGAGAAGGAGGGAACTTAATGCTTTAGTGGGACACTTTAGCTAAATAGCGTCATTAAACTGAAAGTTGTAATTAGTGTTCTGAAGAATATGCATTACACAGTATTAAAACGCACTTAGCTTTTCAGCCTTTTTGCATTTTAATGCAAGTATATACTGTACAGAATAGGTATGATTTTTGTGCAGTATGGTGGTGAGGGGATCGGTGGGTGGCAGTCAGGCTTCACAGCTTCACAGCTTCACAGGCTTCAGGTTCAGTTCCTGCAGGCCCAGCTTGGTGTGTGCAGAGCAGTCAGTCTCCCTCCACATTTCTGTGCCCATCCTCCCACGTTATACCGTGCTACATTTAAGAGGGAGGATGTTTCCGGAAACTGAATGTGCTATTGCAAGGCCAAAGCGCAGCTTGGTTGCGTTAATCTGGCTTTACAAACAAACATAGAATCAGAAAGGACACTAATTGATCGCATTCATCCCTCCGTCCCTCTTCCAGCCACTTATATAATGGAGGGTCACAATGACACTAATGGCAGTAATGGTGACTGTGAAAAAAAGGGAAAAAAAACACAAGAGCATTGGCTCATATTTTGATTATCAGCTGTTTAAAATTTTAAATATGAAAGCCCTGTCACCTTAAACAGGATAAGGATGGGTGAATGGATGGGTGAATGGATGGATGGATGGATGGAATAGAAAACCAAGAAGTTCTGTTTGTCCTGTCCAGTCAGCTGAGGAAAGGGAGCTAATTATACAAGTCATTAGAAAGCCAAGCCAATACAAATTAATCAACAGAGTCCCAAAGCATGGCAAGTTTTCAATTCAGTTGTGGTGTTATGTGAAGAATGATAAAGCTTTTAAGTGACTGCTTCCTTAATAAATCATGCTTGTAACCAAACCTTTACCTCCTGAATTATTTTTCACCAATCAAGTTAGAATCGCTACCTGAGCAAACAGAACTGCACCGTGTTCAAAAATAAATCCCTGAATAATTGCAGGTTTCGTAACATCAGAGAAAGTAGTCATTCAGTGAAACAAATAAAATATGAAAGAAAATGTTTGAAGACTTTAAATGTATGACAGTCCATAACTGATGCCTGCCCTGTGCACACAAGCCAGCTAATGGCCCGGCCGGTACTGAGGTTTCCGCCTGTAAATCAGCTTGGCTCTGCAGCCACAGTGGGGACATGACCCCTGCTATTGGCTTTGGTTCCTGATTCACACTCCAGCTGTCAGGTGCCGGTGACTATTGCTCAGACCATAATATCATCTGCTATCCAACCTTCACTGTGGTCCGAAACATATGGCAAACACGCTCAGTGAACTCTGAACTCATTGCTCAGTACATTAAAAGTACAGTGATTGTATTAACCACATAAAAATCACACATGAATTTAAGACCAAAGAATGAACTGAAGGGTAAACATGTGTTCTTTGGCAGCAATATGCACACTACTGTAAAACATTAAGGATATAACAAAAAGTATATCTAATATATTACACGTCAAAAGAAAAAACGGCAAAAAACACCAACACATTCACTGGAAGTTGAATGTGTAAAATGTATATTTAATACACTGAATGGTTTATGTAATCATAAACAGAACAAGGCTTTGAATAGGAAAAGAAAATCGGCAAATGTAAACTCTTGTCATTCAGCATAAATGATGCCCATCAGAAACATAATGAGATCTTCATTGTTACCCACACACCATCCATCCATCTGCATTGTATTTTCCCACTTGGGCACAATGCTGAATTGTATCCTCAGAACAACCCTAAAAACATTTTGGAGCCTGGTGTGGTTAGTGTGGTCATACAGTGGGTATCTCTGCCATGGTGGCTCCAGCAGTATGTGCACAAAAACCCAAGATTTCTTTCAAAGAGTGCTGCACATCTTTCTACTTTTTATGCTCATTCAGATTTGAAAGATTTTGTAAAGCAATGTAGAGTGTTTCTGTTCCTGCAGTAATTTCTTCAGATAGGAAACTGCGGCTAAATACAAATGAAACCAAGTGAATGCCACTTTTTGAGAATGAGCTGCCCTTTCACACATGTGGCACACAACAGGATATTGTCCGTGTCAGACCTGTTCACACCTGCTAGTAATACTCCGTTTGGTTTCGATGAGGGGTGGCGCAAAAATGAGTTCATGTATGAAAATGGCTTTAGCGAGATTGATGCTTGGAAGAAAGTATTTATTTATGTTAATGCTAATTCCACTGTTGATATCAAATTCATGACTCATAGTTTGGAATAGTCTTCCGACAGATTACAGACTAACATATTAATAGAAAAGAATGTAATATGTTTTATAAAATCAATAAAGCTATAAAATAAATGGCTTAGAAGTCGAAGAGAAATGTCTCCATGTGTTTAGTAGAGTCCCAAACCTGACTTTATCAATGACTGACAATGATTGTGAAGAATGACATGTTGGGTAAGAGAGTTATCTTGTAACATTTTCTCTCTCTGTGCTAGAGTTTGTTGCCACATAGCTCATTAGGTTGAACATGTAGTTCTGATGCTGTAATCATTTTCACATAGATTCAAGGCTGACCACAGACCAGCCTGCTGGTTTTGTTTGGTCTTTGGTTTTCTGTTTTCTCTGCTGTTTATGATTAGTTATCTTTCCTTCCCTGTTTTGTTTTTGTTCTTAGTCTCTCCTCGTGTAGTCAGCCTTCTGTGTTACATTTCGTAGTTTCTAGTGCAGTGTGGTTAAAGTTTCCCAGTTTTGGTGTTTATTAAAGTTCCCTAGTTTTGTGCTTATAGTAAATAACCTGTTACTTGTCGCTCTGTGTCACTGTTGAATGGTAAATGGACTGCATTTATATAGCGCTTTATGCCAAAGCGCTTTACATTATGCCTCTCATTCACCCATTCATACACGCATTCACACACCGGTAGCAGAGGCTGCCATGCATGGTGCCAACCTGCATACCGGGAGCAAGTGGAGGTTCAGTGTCTTGCTCAAGGACACTTTGATGGGGTCAGGAAGAACCAGGGCTCGAACCTGCAACCGTACAGTTGCCGAACGATACTGCTACCTCCTGCGCCACCATCTTCCCCCTGTTGATTGGCTGTTTTGCTCGTGTTCCACACCTGCACCCTCATTAACCTGGTTCTGTGCGTATTTACTTGCCTGCCCCACTGTTCTTTAGTCAGTTGTTGTCTATGTTGCTGTGTGGCTGTTAATGTACTGTACATTATCACTTCCTTAGTTGTATTTCGCTTTATGGTTTCAGTTAATACCTTATTTTTTCCTGTTTGTTTTCTGAGCCATCATGGCCCTTTTGTTTTCGTGTTTTCCTCAGTGTATTTTAGTTGTATTCAATAAACCCCTGTTGTCTCAGAGCTCAGCTGCTTGTCCCCTTTTTATCCGCCTGCTTCATGCCCCACTGTGACAGCAGGGACCTCGGTGAGCACAGAAGGGTTTCTTCCTTACTGTATGGGACCTCAGTCTTGCTTCTAGGAGCCTGATGTGAACTGTCCTAGCAGTGCACTTCATGTTTCCCATTCCTTTTCAAAGTCACTTGATGCCATCTTATGATTCATGAGAACCTGTTAGATAAGCTGACTGTCATCTCTGAAATTAGAAAGTCGCTTATGCCTTTTACCTGTCTGGTTTCTGCTTGTTCCCAGTGTCTCCTACTTCACCTTATTCTTGTATACTGCTGTCTTACAAATTTTGAATGTCGAAGCATCCTGATGCTCAGCATAGCCTTTTGCCAGCAGAACTGGAATAAACTGGGATTTAAGAATGGAAATTTATTTTTAAATATTGAGTGGTCTCATAATTTTTTCCACAGCTGTATTTGTCACCAAACAATAAAATTTTCTCAGTTTCAACATGTGATATGTTATCTTTGTTCTATTTTCAATTAAATATGGGCTTATGTGATTTGCAAATCATCGAATTCTGTTTTTATTTACATTTTACACAGCGTCCCAAGTTTTTTGGAAATGGGGTTGTAGTAATTGAACAAAGAGCAGCAGCATGTGGTGCCACCCCACCCCAGCCCACCCCACCCCCTAAAACAATTCTTCGAATTGAATGTTCAAATCATCTAAATCAACAGTTTGATAGAATCCGTTCTGTAAATTGAACCGATCTTTCCATCACTAATTTCTGATAAATCACTATGTAGGCATTATGGACATTGACACAAACACTGTAATAGACCCGAAACCGATACTACTATCCATACTTGTGCACCGCTACATTTAAAGCAAGCTAATGTAAACACAGTAGTACTGTAAAACTTAGGCAGATTTGTTACTGTTGCAGAAAATTCTCACAAAACACCAGATTGTTCTAGAGCAAATTAACATAAAAGAAACCTGCAACTGATTAATAAGCTCCATCAAATGCCCTGTTCTGGAAAGTCAAAGTGTCCTGATCCAGTTTATTTAGATTTAAATATATTAAAAATGGAGGGCTATGGCACTTTAAAAATAGTGAAGATTTTTTCGTCTTTTTGTTTTTAAAAGCAACTGGACAGGATATTATCTGTTCATCCCAGGAGGATTTTTTTTTAATTATTCAACAAGGATTCATCATCAAGCAAGGCTATGCAAAGTAGTGTCCTGTCTGGAGCATATATCAGTCACATGAAAAGGGACAGAAGGGTATTCTTACAAGGCGCTTAGTGATGATGTCACCTCAGAGTCATTAGCAGGTAAGCTCATGCTAGGAAACTAGCCCTGCAGGCTGAGACTGAGATTACCCTTATTTCCCTGAAGAACAGCCTCCCACGAAAACCTCCATATTTCTAAGAAGCACAGCTGAGATTTCTTGAAGGCAAGCGGTTGTAATTGTGGACCTCCCAGCAGCGAGGCTTCAGAAAATTGTTTTTATCCTGGGATGGGAACAATGTCTTTTTCTCCCTTCCTACTCCACCACATAATGACTAGTCTGACCTATAATTTCTACAGAAAAAATTATGTGGCAATTATGAATTACCTCAAATAGGTGAGAAAATACACTGAAAATGATGATTGCAATGTTTTCTGTAATGGAACTGTAAAAAATTCTTGATAGAGTCAATTAACAGTTTGGGAACTGCATCTCTGATCGGTGAACAAAGCACCATTGATCAATAATGGAAAAGTGGAAAGGTTTTTGGTGACAGATGTGTGAGTAATTTCATCAGGCCAATGAAAATGACCTATCAGGCATTATTCCTTTTATTTCAGACAGCCTAGAATCTCACAGAACGTCAATAGTCCAGTTCTATATTTTTAAAGGGAACTCATATAATTGCCGTTCATTACCTTCAGCATATCTTGACACATCAGTGTCCCCCAACAGAAGTGTTATATATGATTACATTTACAGCTTCCTCTATAAGACATTTTTTGCACTGGGGACAAACGTCATTATTCTATTCAATCACAGGTACTGATGAAACACTGCTGTAACCTCATTTGAATAACTAAAGAGTAAGCAGCTGTCTGTAATGTAATCCTCATTTTGATAAAAAAAAATCCTCCTGTGTATGTTGTTAAGCATTTATTCAGAAGAGTAAGTCTATTTAGCACATATACACAGCTTTACTATAATCACCAGGAATTAATCTGCACTTAAAATGGCAAAGATTGTAATGACGTTACCATAGTTACATGAGCCATCTCCATCTAGTTTCATGTGTTTTTTTCTGTTTTGGGTGCCTGCGATGGGTTGGTGTCCCATCCTGGGTTGTTCCTGGCCTTGCACCAGCAGTCTCCATGATTCTCCAGACTCTGGACCTCCCCGCTACCCTGAATAGGATGAGTAGTTTCAGAAAATGGATGGATGGATGGATGGATGGATGGATGGATTTGCTGAGTGCACTGAATGCTCATTTGTCTCTGACATTTACATTTCCGTATTAGCTTTACACCCTGAATTTGTAAATTGTGTATAAATCACAGAACGAAAGAGATTCTTTTATTTGGAATAATATACCTCAGGGTGCTATGCTTTATTTGAAGATATTGTATGTTGTATTTAATAGCTGTGTGAGTTTAAGTGTACAATCTTCATTCACATAAAATAGACCTTAACCTCAATTATATTCTGTAGCAGCTATTCCAACCATTCAACACTGTGTCTTCCATTTGCATTATGTTAATGGATTTGTTTATATGTTGTTTAGCACTTCGTGTTATTTCTAAATCACAGAACAAAGAGATTCTTTTATTTGCTTGTCAGGACTAAAATTCATTACTGTTAATGGCTTAATAACAATTCTGATTGAATACAATGAAAGTTCAATTTTTTTCTTCCAACGTATTGGATATAGCATTCGTCTATTAGACAAATCAAACAAATCTAGCATTATGTCATGTACGTTGAGATACACAAATGAAAGTGAAATGAACAGCAAGTGCAGACCAGTCATTTGAATATAACAATATATTTGGCAGACAGAAATTAATCACTGACGCAGCAAAATTCTTCTGTATTCTTTGTGAGTGTTCTGGCCTGTGACTTTCTTACTACCGTGTCGTAGACGTGTAGTGACAGTGTACAGATTCATTATGAATGACTGCTGCATGGTCTAGATTCCCAGGAGATGTTTGATTAACTACACTAGCACAATAAAGCCATGAATTGTACAGTATTCATTATATGTCTTCATCTATCTCTTCATACAATAGGATATGATTTGAAAATTAAATTCAAACTTTAAAGAACTTCAAAATAAAATTAAAACTTTAAAGAAAGCTGAATAAAGGAGAGTCATCTCTGGCCGATCTGCCTTTTTCCATTTCAAATCCTTGGCGATCCATCCAAACAACAACATAAAAGGACTTCTCTAAATTAGGAAAAAAAAACAATGTTGTGTTTAAATAACCGAATTACCAAACTATTAACCAGTTTAACAATACCTTTTCATGCATAATTTGAGAGCAGTCTTTAAAGCGCCATCTCATCTAAAAACCTCATGCACTCTCCATAGTGCCTCTTCTGTCTATTTGATATAATAACACTCGTAAAGGCATATTAAGAAATAAGCCACTTCGCATAGTGACCAAAATACAGATTTGCCGATGCTGTTCTTCTCATAAAAACAATGTCTCTTGAAGAACTGTAGTCTTCACATGCTGAATGTAGCCCTTTGATGTATGGTCATTGGTCATGTTCTTTTCATGTGCAGTCATTGTATGAAAATTCAAGAGCACATGAAATCTCAATATTGGCAGCATTCACGTTAATTATGCAGAGGTTTAGCTGAACTCAATTGGCTGCCGAGGGTGTGATGGTTTTCGGATAGTGCATAGGTTCAAGCTCCATAGACTGTGACTCTTCACCTCCTCATATTGTGACACTGCAAACAGGCTTATTAGGCAAGGGCCAAAAGCAAATAAGCGCCATGAGCAACACTGGCATTGAACACCACTCTGACACATAAAAAAGTCAATACTTTTCATTGATAATCAAAAGCCATTATAAACCCCAGTGGGCATCATGGGAAATGACTGGGGCTAAAGGGAAAGCATTTTACAAACACGGACATTGTGGCTCATTAAGTGATTTTGTTCAACCCAGTTGTTTATTCTGAAATCCACAGCGAATCCTACTGATGACAGCTCTGCAGACAAAAGGGGAACAAATGGGTGGCGGAACAGCCATGAAGGGACGTTTGTGTAGCTCTGTGTGTGTCTGTGTGTGCAAAGTGCTGGATGCTGCCCAAGCAAAATGTCTTAGCAGTTAATTCTGATGTTTTCTTCAAGTGAATAGAACTCTTCAGTATGCAACATGTCTGTGCTCTCAATAATGTTGCATTATTAAGGTTAAACAGTAGTTTATTAAATTACCGTAATTAATCTAATAGTAGCTAAATGCTGGAAGTTAATCTAGCAAATCGACCTTCAATTTCAATTGATACCTGGCAGATGAAATTTAACATAGACAAATGTAAGGTAATGTAACTCCATGTAGGGAGCAGAAACATAAAGTACAGGTATTTTATGGGTTCTACTGAATTAAAGGTAGCTGATTATGAGA
>JAODUD010000134.1:25434920-25449147 GCA_026784285.1 Stomatorhinus walkeri
AACGTGGACTGTCTGGCAGGGAGCTGAGAGGGAGCAAAAACGTGGACTGTCTGGCAGGGAGCTGAGAGGGAGCAAAAGCGTGGACTGTCTGGCAGGGAGCTCGGAGGAAGCAAAAACGTGGACTGTCTGGCAGGGAGCTGAGAGGGAGCAAAAACGTGGACTGTCTTGGGGGATCCCTGAGGACCAGATTGGAAAACACTGCATTAAAACATCACAACAGGCCTTCGATAGCCTATGATAATTCTGTGCTATCAAGTGGCATGCTAGACGTATTTAAGTTAATCTAGGCCAGATAATGTAATCAGATATCTTAACTTTCAATTTGTGCTTCATTTTCCCATTGTTGGAGCAATAATTAAATCTAATTTTACTTTTCTGTTCAATTCTATCAGCATTGTATCTACCTTAATAAGACTATTCTATTGTCTTTTACCTTCTAGTTAGTCGAGTGGTCTGTCAGTATGTGGGAATTTCAATATGAATGCTAGTAAAGAGTCTTGCCTGCCCTCTCTTGATTTTAATGAGTCATTAAATTCATCATGGAAAATGTTATATTGATTTCTGGCTCAGAGTTGTGGTATTACAGTCAGCTACTTGTTTGCAGCGGTACCAACAGTTACCCGGCCATAATTCTGTCTGCTGACTCTTCCTGAAGATCAGGTTTCTGCTCTTTTGCCAATGTGAAGATTTCCTATTAATTTTAGCTACAAGATCAGCTCATGTGCTTTGTTGTAGTTTAATGCATCGCACTAAAACAATTAACCAAAGAAACTGCAATAAAACATACATGCCTTGAGGCCGGACGATGATGTTTACACTGAGGCTGAATAAAGGCCAGTTTCCTCTAGCAGGGGAGGTGTCAACTTGACCGGGAGGGTGTTGGATGTGACAGATAGGGGGGGGCTTCATGACAGTATATATTACACTTTATATAGCCCTGACACTGCACTGAATAAGTGCTATGCAAGATGTATAGCTATGACATACAACATAAAATATTACATGTTATATAGGAAAGAAATATCTGCATAGTGCTGTATAGACCTTGTCATTTGCCATCTGTATATAACAGTGAGGTCTGGGGGGACATTATTTTCTGGCATTGTATAGCATGTACACTGCATAACATAAGCATTTATTTTTTTTCAAAAACACAATTTTAAAGCTAAGTGGCGAATAATGGATTCTTCCATAACAGAAAACGTTGGGTGCAGCTAAACAGTTTAAGTTATTAAGTTCCATACTAACAATTTCCTAGTGAAGGTTTCATTTTTCAATACTATTGCCATTTTGCCCGGGAATATTAACCATTTCTGTTTTTCCATTTCCACTTCTTCCAGCTCCTTCCATGATTGCCCTTATGCACAAAATATATTTTGAAAAATGTATTAATAGTATATTGAACAAGAAACCTGAAATTATTGTTCAACAGCAATTTCTTACGTATGTTCCCATGTAAGATGTTGCATTATATTCTCCATTCTATTGAAAATATCCATCCGCTCCAGCCACGTCTGCATTTTCCCTCAAACTGCTTATTGAATGCAGGGTCACAATGGCAGAAGGTGGGAACAGTCCTGGCTAAGAAGCCAGGCTACCAGAAAGCTATTGATCCATCCCTGTTCCATGGTTATCCAGGATCTTATCTCAGGAAACACAGGGGGCAAGGCAGGGGACACCCTGAGCGAACTGCAGATCCGTAACAGGACACAAGGCAGAGGTCAGACTGCACAAAGTGCATATCTATCAGGGACACAAAATGCAGGTCCATCACAGGACACAAGGTAGGGCACAGCCTGAATAGGATGCCAGTCCACCCCGGGTGGGGCAGGGGACACCCTGGATATTTAAGTCCATCAAAGGACACACACTGACATAGGATACACAATTTAGGGTCATCTACTGTATTATTAATAGCAGCTTTTCAATTTTAAAATTATGACCATAAAAGTTATTAATTTCCACAGGATTCACAGTCTCAGATGTGTAAAAAGAGAAAAGGAGTGTTTAAAATTAATGCACATGGAAAATCTGTATTGTTTGCATGGAATTGCTATGGACAACTATCCCCCCCCCCCCCCCCCCATTATAACAATCTCTACCTCTTTACTCTTTCTTTCACTCTCTCATCAAACAGTGTTGTGATTCCATTCACCTGACATCTGTGCTATCTCTCCTTTGCTTGTTATCTGAATCATACTAGCTGCCTTCAGAGTGATTTCACCTTTATGGACAACGGTTTTACAAACCCGAAAATAATCATGTTTAAGCCGAGAGAAGCGGAATAACTACAGGCATCTTTAAAGTACTGAGAAACACTAATCTGAGAATATGGCTGGCCGAATGTTTAAGTGTCTGTTATTATAATCCTGAGAAAAATGCTCAAATATAATATGATCAGATACCGACCTTGTGGTGTTTAAAATGGCAACACAGGGACCGCATAGCTTGGTGTAATAATAATGGAGTTAACAGAATCGATTTATCACTTACTTCGGCAAATATGATTTGTGGACATTCCCATAAGAGATGTAGCCTTTTTCTCCAAGGTGCAAAGCAATTCATCAAGCAGAATATCATTGCTATTTCAGGAGCATGAACAAGAACATTTTCTCTGAGACTACTTTACAAAATAAGCCTAAAACAACATAATGTGACACCCTTAATGCCACAGATTAAAATGCTTTACACAGCCATTGGTGAATGGTTTAATGCTTTAAAGGGACTTACAGAGATTGTGGTCACCAAGGCAAATACGACAGTATCAACAAGATACAAACTCCCGCCTTGATATTCACAATTACTTATGTTAGTCTAGCTATCAATGTCAAGTTGATAAAATTAGCAAGATAGAGACATCCACAGAAACATCTATCATTAATACAAATGTGAACTAGTAAAAGAATAAATACTAATTAGAGGACTTCATAAACTTTTTCATTGCTCAGTTAGATGTCACACAGGTGGGCACATTTAATATATAGTAAATAATCACAGTCATCAAAAAGTGTCTGGCAGGGAGCTCGGAGGGAGCAAAAAAATGGGCTGACTGTCAGAATCAGAAAGACTCTGATAGGCTCTTAAAATTAAGTAAATTTTATTGAAAAGGTGGAGACATAGTGCTCAGATCAAACACCATCATTTCAATATCAGCTTTAATCATTTTAAGGGAGCAAGACTCGGGTACTGAATTACAAAGAAGAATGAGTAGTTAAAGAAGGATTAATTTTAGAAAATGCCATTATGTACATGATGCATGATGGTGTCATCAATTCAGGTATAACTAGGTCATTGGAGCAGGATTTCTGGAGAATCTTCATAAAAACTTAATCACTTAATTGTAGTTTAAGCCTTAAATCGTAGGGCTTAAAACAAAATGAAAAGTTCACATAAAGATTGTTCACAACAATTGGACCACAAGCAACACAGAGAACTGTGATGCGTCGGGGATATAGCAGGGACACAATGGCCAGACCTCAATACAGCGGGGATCACTGTACTTGTGAAAAAGTTATCAGTCCAGTTCCGTATTCATTGAAGTGGGTTCTTAGAGGGTTCATCAATACCAATAATGCAAACCTGTGCTCTTGCTAACTTACCTCCAAAGAGATAACTTGGGATACAATAAATCATGAATTCCCATTTAGCGAGGATTCAACCGATTTACCCATGGTAACTGGGGCTGGGCAGAAACAACATTCGTGAATTTTTACTGTCCTCTGTACTTCCCTTCAAAGTATTGGCACCGATCTTTGCCAATGGAAGATGACGTAAAAGGCAAGAACTCAAGTATGGTGAAGTATTGCACGTTGTATTGTTGCATGTACAGTAAGCATGCACGTTGGTGCATGTATTGTTGCATGTAAGCATGCGCGTTGATGCTTGTATTGTTGCATGTAAGCATGCACGTTGATGCATGTATTGTTGCATGTAAGCATGCACGTTGATGCATGTATTGCATTTAAGGTGGCACCTACTGTAAGACCACCTGCAACATTATGGTTATCTGCTCCAAACTATAAGGAGTGCAGAGCAAGTACAGAGCTTTTGTTGTTTTTCCTTCCACATACCTTCTTTTTTGTACATTCACCCTGAGGCGACACTAGTGACAGGAGGAATCAAGCAGCAAACCTGCTGTAGTGCCTGGCAGAGCCACGTTCGCTCACTTCTGTTGAATTAGAGCAGGTGACTAACAGCAGACAGTACACTCCTCCACGATGGGTTCAGAGGATCAATACTCCCATCGCCGCCATGACATGTAGGCGATTCTGTTCTAATCTAGTTCTGCAGGTGATGGAAACTACAACAATGTCATTGTAACAGCTTTGATCATCCAGGCACGACTTCATGCAGGTTTTCAGTAGAGAATATGACCCAGTCTGATCAAAAATTACTAAGAGTGTTCCCTCAAAACGAATTCACTCGGCCCTCATTTCATAAGCCAAGCCATCGCTGACCTTATCAGTGTTTGTCAGAGCACTTTTGTGTAGATGTGCTTCTTTGAGGCAGAACATCATTATTTATCACGATTACGTATCAACCCAATTTCAGGTTCGTCCTACGAAAGCTATTCTTTGGTACATTATATAGTGCCAGTAGTACTTCTATGGCGTAGTCAAATACAATCATGAAATATAGAAAAGGCATAATAAATAATACATCAGTAGATTGCAATTCTATGATATTCTTCACTGAAAGCACAGAATTTGAAATAACAGCCCAGTTATATTGGGGTTGTTGATTTATCACAGATAATTACAAAATATAGTGCAAGACATGGCTCATAAATATACCTTTGTTAATTATACAATGTATGGAGTCTGCACATGTTTAGATTTAGAGCTCATTCTGATTGATGGGCGTAATTTTCTGCAGTTCACTCTAGAGAGCCACGTGCAGTTAGCTGAAGCAGGAAAGTGCCACACTGTTTATGGAGAGCAGCAGGGGCTCCCTGCCGTCTTCATAATGCTGTTTGTAAATTCTGAGACTGGAAGGACTCTTCAAAATGGACAAAAGCATGTGATTAACATAAATTGTTTCTTTTGGCTTTTTAAAATACCGCATGCATTTTTGATTCTTGTGTTTTTCCACGGAATGTATGTTGCATCTTTCGACATAGCATTAGCCACCTTGTGCATACTGATCTCATTCTGCACTTGTCTAAGGTCTGTGGAGTCCAGCATCTTAAAGAGCACTTTTTCAGCATGGGATGTCAATCCATTAGAGGGCAAACATTCACCCAAACACAATTACATATTTTTCAGCTTCTCCTAAAATGAACAATTGTTTGTCTCCGCATAGATTGTTTTATTTATCACTAGTGAAGTTCAGGCTTCACCTTGCAGAATTGCGAGCTTTGATGGATTTGGCATATGTCTGGCTCAGCTAAGCAGCCAATGGGCATTGCCAGCAGGGACATGTGGGCGAGGATTTTCGGCGATGGTGTCGCAGACGGAGTGGCCTGTGATCACATGTAGTTCAGGGTGCGAGGTAGGCAGCTTGGCACAGCCGCCATCGCTGCCATAACGAGCAGACGGCCATAACGAGCAGCAGGCCGGCTGCAAATCCAGAGTCTGTCTGCTCCATATGCTTATAATTAGCATAGAGGCAGGCGTGCACCACCCCGGGCCAGCTTGTACCCGGACCGCACTCCGGGCGGCTAAACCTCCGAGCCGTGATCTGATTTTTCGGCTGGGCTTGTGAGCACCACCCACGCTCCCAGTGCTGGGGGCTATTCCCACTTTCTGAGCGGTCAATGCGGATACACTTCCTCACTGGCCAGGCTTCATCAGAGCGAACAATGAAAACGGCCTTGGATCGTGTGATGCGGCTCCTGCAGATATGCAAAGACTAAGATTAAGAAACTGCCCGTCCTGCTGTGACACGTGCCGGTTACTGATTAGTTACAGATTAGTGCCAGATATTTTGAAGAAAACACATGTGCTGTGAGTGAGAATGCCCACCCTGTCGGTCCCTGATGGAGCCGCGCAACGAGCGAGTCTGTGCCATCCCCACTGCCTCCATTCCAGCCGATTTAACAGAACCAGTGTGACCGACGGGATGCTCTGCCAGTTCGGAGCAGATTCGCACAAAAAGACCTGCAGGTGCACGGACATCACGGTCAAACTGAGAGACGTGGGTGGGGGGTGGAGGTAAAGCAGAAGATTCCTAGCAGGATATAACGCTGCCATGGAAATACAACCAGACCTGCTTCAGCCATCAGACAGTGAGAAGATCAGGGTTTTTTCCTGCCTGTGCAAAACACAGCAACACAGTCCTCCATTCTTCAAGGCGTGTCCGAGCCGACAGCTCTGCTATTAATTTATCTTGGGAAGAATCCCCTGAGTAATCTTGTCTAACACATTAGAGGTCATAGCTGGCAGCATTCTCAGATCACGAGCAGGTAGCAGCCTGTCACAACCATTACTTTATTCAAGTCTCATCTATTAGCTTCACAATTAGACAAGGCGGTAAGACTATGTTCAGGGTAAAGTGACAGGCCAGATGTCACCAAAGCCCAGCAATGTGATTTACTGGCACAGACCTACATGAAAAGCTGCTGTTTATGATGACCTCCCGTTTCAAAGGTTGGCTCCTTCCATTCTTGCCAGCTGCTGTTCAGCAGTTATCATTTAAGTTCAAGGTTAATATACCTGACACAGCTGCTGAATCACATATAAAACATGTTAAACCCGCCCCAATAATGACATTATCAGGCATGTGAAATGGAGAGCTGAACCTGGCACTAGGGATGGAATGCCCACCGGTTTCACGGTAAAATTCCCGACGTTATGGCCATTTCAAATTTTGATTTTCATTAAAACAGTGGTTGATTACCAGACTTCGGAAAAACTCATGTTAAATATACTGACCGGCAGCAACCAAAGTTATCAACAGTCTCCTAGACGCAGGTGTACAGGCACAGCATTTAACGTGGGTCAGTGAAAATATGGCTGGAAAGCAGTGATGGGGGTCCAGAGATTTTTAATGTGCATTTGATATGGTTTACATATGTTTACATAAGGTATTGGCTTATGTAACCACAATTTTAATAGTGGTGTTCAATGTAAAACTTATTATTTCAATTTGTGTATCAGTAGCAGAGTATGTGAACGGAGTGTAACGGTGAAAATTTCCGCGCCTCGCTCCCGAGGCTGTTTGCTGCGCCCGCTCCTCCGCTCTAATTCGCACTAAGCCGCTCCGCTCAGCACCGCTCCGCACTCCACTAAATTCCTCCCGCTCCAGTCAAATCGCTCCACGCTCGCCCCAGTTTAAAAGAGGGACAAATAATCTGTATGCCTAACAAACGTCACCTTAAACCGAAGCCTCGTCTATTTTTAAGCAACATATACGTTTGGCAATGGCATTCCACACAAAAATAGGCTTAATCATAAAGGAATCAGTCGACTTATTAGCCTAAAGAATATACAGGCGAAGCATCCATGTTTTAAATTCCTATTTTTTTGTTATTGCTGCTGCTCTGTAAAATAAAATTTCACTAACAGCGTTACGTGAATTTTCAAAAATCCTATTGTGCCTACTTTGAATGACAAAACGAATTTATTTGATTACCAATATTTACTTTGAATGCATTTATACTCCAATTTACTTTATAGACTTGATTTGCTACAACCATATAAAACTTGCTCACGTTTTGCTCTGGCTTCCGCCTGTTCGCGTAGCACACTCTTACGTTCCTGAGAAAAATGATTCCAAAGTGAATCTTTACTCACTAAAACAGTTTCACCACATTGTTGTTCTTGCTCTACATTATTGTCATCTGTTTGTTTGATAGGAATAGTACACTTGTATGATTTATCAGTTTCCTTTGTGAAATACTTCGCGAATTCCATCTCGGCCGATTTGTGTAACAGTCTGATAATTGTACAGGTGAATTCTGGGTAGATTTGGGAACGCCTCGGAGTCGTAGTGTGAGCGGTACCGGAGCGAAATTGGAGCGAAACAGAGAGACCGCTCCAGCCTTAATTAAAAAACCGCTCCGCGCTCTGACTCACGCTCACGCTCCGCTCCACTCCGCTCACATGCTCTGATCAGTAGTTTTTGAAAATTATCAGCATGTTTGAATAATAATAACCGTGATAATTTTGGTCACTATAATTGTGATATTGAATTTTCATACCATTCCATCTCTACAACCATAGAACAAATAAACAATTATTGAGGATTCATAATGAAACAATCATAGATACAGTATGTGTAGTTTTATATTACGGAGAGAATAGTATAAATGGCTTGTGATTGCAGTGGACTGATATCCCATCCAGGGTGTCCCCTGTTTTGTGACCTGTGATGGACTGGTATCCCACCCAGGGTGTCCCCTGCTTTGTGCCCTGTGATGGACGGGCATTCCGCAACAGAAGTGCTTGGAAGATGGATGGATTTATACACAGGAACTGAAAAACATTCTCTGAAGCTTTTTAGCAGGATTCATCCTCCTAATACAAAATCAGCTTATTAAGTCCTCAGCAAACAAAGTTAAATGTGATTTACAGAGTGCAATTTATTCAATCAACAGCTCAATTAAATCAAATTAACTGAGATCTTGAAGGGAACAGAATCCAGGCACTGAAGCTGTGAGCTGCCAGAATGGTTTGTAAGCAGGACATCTGCTTTGTTTTTTGCTTTGTACATTCACTGTGTGCTGTCTAGAAAATTGCACTTCCATCTTCCACAAAACGTTTTTAAAATAGTGTTTTATCCTCAGTTATAGCCATCTATGCTATGGTATTAAAAAATAATCTCATTCTTTTCTGATCTGGAGTGGATGTTTTTTTTTGTGACACAATTATTTAAAAATCAGACATTAGCGAGGACATCAACGAGAGCTTCATGTTTGTGATCCAGGAAGTAGCTCATCCTACCAAACCATGCAGAGAATAGAGTCAGTCTTCTGTGATATCGCACAGTTGTGTGGATGCTTTGTTCCGGTGCCAGTCTGCTTCCACAAGCATCCAGCCAGACGAGCAGGCTGCAGAGCTGTGATGCCTGTAGCGTAGTGACTATCGAACAAAGAGCTGTCTGCGGTGCCCGTCTTCATTAAGCACACAGGGGAAAGATACTTTGCGCTGCCCTCTTTGCTCTATCTGCCATCTGTGTAAAAAGGAGTTCATTTCGGCTCAGGAATTTTATTATTTCCATCAGGCAAGATGTCAATAAAGCAGTGAACTTTTTTGATTAAAAGAATTTGAGTCATAAAGATGCCGAAACCGGTCGAGTTTGTGAATCACTTGGAGTTTAGGCGCAAGATAGAACGCATATACAGCATAGCATGGTGTCTGACATAAAAATAAATCATAAAGATGCCGAAACTGGTCGAGTTTGTGAATCACTTGGAGTTTAGGCGCAAGATAAAATGCATATACAGCATAGCATGGTGTTCGACATAAAAATAAATACATACATACATAAATAAATGAAGGTTATTTGCTGAAGGAAACTGGGAATAGATGCCGGTTTATTCTTAACTTGTATTTAGTAGTTGAGGCAGGAGGAAAGGGTTAAATGACAGCACATTGCTGATCTACCAGCTGTTCATTTGTCTATTTCTGTCACTGACCTGGAATATGGAATATTTTATGGGTAATATATTTTACTCAGGCGGGTGCAAGTGACGTATGCTGTGCTTGACTGAAGAAACCATTGCATGAAAGTACGTGATTTTAAATATACAGTATATGTAATACTGTTTCAAACATACTGGAAGTTCAATTATGACAAACGAGAAGCTCGTGCGCAAGTGGAAACTAGAGGCTTGATTTGCCAGAGCAGACTTGGAGATGCGATTTGCCATGAAGGCCTCAGTGATGCACCATTCTGCACTGAAACTGAGGCCAACATCTTGCCCCAGAAAAGCTTAAAACAGAGACATATTTTGTGGTGATATAAGGAAACCTAAGATAAAAAAGGAGCTCTGCTGCCGTCGCTTCTGTTGGAGAAGAACCCTACAGATAGAGATGCCTGCAGTCTTTCAACTGCACATTGAAAACGCCCATCCAAGTTCATGGATGAAGGACCCTACACTCTGCTGTCCTGTCAGGCAGGACGTGAGGAGCTGCACTAAGGCACTGATACTGAATGGTGCGTGACTGTGCCCTGCGACGGGCTGGTGCCCCATCCTGGGTTGTCCCCTGCCTTGTGCCCGTAGCCTCCAGGATAGGCTCCAGTCCTCCCGCGACCCAGAATATGATACAGTATGCAGTCACAGAAAATGGATGGATGACTGTTGATTAAAGGTTTTTCTTATTCAAAATCACAAGAAATAAGAACTGAGTAGCAGTAGGATAGAGCTGTCAATGATTCTCAGAATGTACTCATATACAGTTACGTAATGAAAAGCAATGTAGAATAAACCTTTAATTTGTGAAATGAGTTTTATATACCTGTATACTTCTATAACCCACCTCTTTTCATTACTGAGGTCATGCTGGCTTTTACATGCAGCTTTGCCTAAAGTTTCCTGAAAGAAGGGTGAAGTCAGAACTGGGAGCAAAGGAGATCATCGAATATTTATGACAGGAAGGAAGGAAGCCTGTCCAGGGCCCTGCATCGTGAAGCCTTGACTGAAAAACTGGACGGCTGGAACAGAGCTCCATGCACTGGACGAATGATTGGAGGTTCATCTGCTTAAATCCTCAATAGTTTAAGCCATAATTTCTTTGAGGAATGTGCTTCACAATGCATCTGTGGGTATGATGAATCACAAAAATTCATGGCAGGGCACACACCGAGGAACATTCTAGTGACAGAACCCAGAAAGGGAGTGCACAAACACTCAAATATTATTATTATTATTATTCAATTGTGTGTTCAGTGGGCAATATCTAATTTTAAATTCCATTTCAGCCCTGCGATTGGCTGGCTCCCCATCCTGGGTTGTTCCCCACCTCGTGCCCGTAGGTTCCGGGATAAGCTCCAGATCCCCCGCGACCCAGAAGGATAAGCAGTTTGGAAAATGGATAGATGGGTGAATTCCATTTCATGCGTTTTTGGACCAAATAGTTATGAAATTAAACTAATCTCAGGCTATTAAAGTCATTTTACGAATAAAAGCACGACTGTACCTTCATACAATATGCTTATAGCAACTGATTACTTTTCTCTAATATTTTTGAAGCACAACAGGGCAGGAGAATGAGGAGAAGAATTCACAGTGAGGCAACTTTAAAGGTGTCTTGCTGATTCTGAACCCAAGCATATCTTACAACATAACTTTTAAATATTTAATCGACTTTAAATCCCCCAAGATATTTTAAAAGTAGCAATAACAAAGGAGAATAATTTCAGGTATCAGTCTTGTGTTGCCCAGGAAACAGCTACATAATTATACCTTGTGCTTGGAGGTGCAGTGGTGCAGTGAGCTTTTGCATCTCACTGATAAACAAATATGTGATGATAACAGCATAACTAATAGTCTCAGTAAATTTACATAGATTACATAAGGACAGGTGGGAGAAGACATCTGTTGGATAGTAAGGAAACTCAAAATGTAGAGTTGCTACCAGGTTATGATGGAGATAATCTATGTAAATCAGGTGTTAGCAGTGCCAGTTTACTGAACATATACACTATTTGGACAAGAGTATTGGGACACACCTCTTTATTGAATTCAGGTTTTCCATTCAGAGCTATTGCCACAGGTGTGTAAAATCAAGCACCTAGGAATGCAGTCAGGTTTACAAACATTTGTGAAAGAATGAGTCATTCTGAAGAGCTCAATCAACTCAAGCGTGGTGCTGTCCCCTTTGCAATAACTCAGTATGTGATATTTCATCCCGGCTAGATACCGCACGGTCAACTGTATGTGGTATTATTGTAAATGGAAGCATTTAGGAACAAAAGAAACTCAGCAACCAAGTGACAGGACCACATAAAGTGACAGAGCGGGGTCACCAAGTGCTGAGGTGCATAGTATGGTGCATACAAGCTGCCAATACTCTGTTGGCTCAGGAACTGCAGAGTGCCAAACTTCCTCTGGCATTAACCCCAGCACAAAACTCTATGCTGGGAGCTTCATGGAATGGGCTTCCATGGCCGAACCGTGGTATGCAAGCCTCATATCACGAAGCATAATGCCAGTTGTCGGTTGAAGTGGTGCAAAACACGCCGGTACTAGACTCTGGAGCAGTGGAAACGTGTTCTGTGGAGTGATGATTCACACTTCCTTGTTTGGTCTGAGGGTTGAGTCTGGGTTTGGCGGATGCCAGAGAAAGTTACCTGACTGACTGTATTGCTCCCATCTGTAAAGTTTGGTGGGGGGATTATGGTATGGGATTGTTTTTTAGGAGTTGGGCTTGGCCCCTTGCTTCAGCAAACTAGGACATTTTGGACAATTCTATGCTTCCTACTTTGTTGGAACCGTTTGGGTAAGACCCTTTTCTGTTCCAGCATGACTGTGCCCCAGTGCACAAAAGAAAGTTAATTGAAAATATGGTTGGGTGTGTTTGGTATGTAAGAACATGACTGGCCCACACAGATCCCTGACCTCCATCTCATCAAACAACTTTGGCATGGACTAGGTTAGAGATTGTGAGCCAGGCCTTCATGTCCAACATCTGTGCCTGACTACCCAAATGTTCTTCTGGATGAATGGGCAAAAATTCCCACAGAAACACTCCAAAATCTTGTGGAAAGCCATCCCAGAAGAGTGGCAGCTGTTTTAGCCAACTCCATATTAATGCTTATGGATTTATAATATGATAAACGTTCCTGTAGAATAGCCAAGTGTCCCCCTACTTATATCCATTTAGTGTAGCATTCTTAGCATACGGTTAGCTTGACTGTCAAGAAAATCTACAAATGTACCTCAGTTAACGCCAATGCTTGATTATATCCTTTGTGAAAGTCGCTCTCGCTGTATATAAGGCTGCAGAGTCGTGATTTACTGGCAAGATGTCAGCAACATTGTCAATGCACAAGGCCTCTGTCATAAAGGGAGAATAGAACATGAATGTAATTTACATTTTAAGACATTGGCTGGTCTACCGTCATAATTCTAAATCAATTCACACCAGGATCTAGGATCCAGTCTGGGTCATCCACAGGACCTGCAACTCTTGTCCCTGTTGTATTACTTAAATATTGGTTGTTCTGTTTAGGTCCTTGTCAAGTTTATTATTGACGTCATGCTGTTCTGAGCATTTATCCAATTTCTGTTGATTGTCAATTTACCTACTGTTCACTGACCCACTGCCTGTTTCTCAACTGATTTTAGATTCTGATTCTGCTGATATTCTGCTGTAAATCCAGATCTGAATCTGATTCTGGAAACTTTTTGATTTCCATGGAGTGGAACAGTGATGTGGTCACTATATTTTTGGATACCTTTGGAAGGTCGCTGGTTCATATCCCATGGCCAGCAGAGTGATGGCACTATTGGGATCTTGAGTATGGTCCTTCATGCCAATTGTTCTAGGGGTACTGGAAGTTGTTCAGTCCTGTGCTGTGAACCTGAAAAACTCATCTGTATAAATGTCTATTTGTTTCAGGAAGAGAAAGACGGCCATGCTGAAAAAACAGCTAAAAACCAGCATATGCTGGCAGCTGGTCTAAGATGGTCTTAGATGACCATGTCCCCCCTCCTTACTTTAATATGTTAGACTATCATAAATTGGTCAACCAGGTTAACCAGTTGTTTTTTTTCAGAGTGAGTGGGGGGGCTGGGGTAGGTGAAAAGACAATTCCCTCATATGGACAAATAACGTATATCTATTCCATTTATTTATTTATTTTGCTAGAATCTGCAGGAGATTCATTGCCATGGTGAAAATACATTTAATAGTTTGGCTCCTGAACAAGCCTGACTTCAGTAATTCAAAGTCTGCAGCAGTGACAAGGCAGCTAGTGAGTTATTATTTGGTTACATGTGTCACTTATTCGTCTTATCTTTTTCTTGTTATTTAGTTTTCACTCAATTATTAGGTAGGCTACATAGGAGCGCAGATATATGTCACGTGACAGTGTTGCATTCGGGTTACTGCTTTCTTCCATCTTTCGCATATAACTGGAACGCTACGGCATCCCTCAGAGATCTTCGAATAAAGTCCTTTCATTAGGATGCTGCATTTCGCATTTCGGAATTAGATAATGTAATCGGTACCCATAGCAGTATCTAATCCATATTGTTCTTATTAGAAATTAGCGGGAGAACACTTCAAACTGGATTTAAGGAAGCACTTCTTTACACAGCGTGTAGTCAGAGTATGGAATA
>JAODUD010000134.1:25482998-25499103 GCA_026784285.1 Stomatorhinus walkeri
CAGAACCCTATCATCCTCCCTAGAGTGAATTAGTACTTTATCATAATCCCTAGAGTCAGGCAGAACCGTATCATCCTCCCTAGAGTCAGGCAGAACCCTATCATCCTCCCTAGAGTCAGGCAGAACCCTATCATCCTCCCTAGAGTCAGGCAGAACCCTATCATCCTCCTTAGAGTGAGGCAGCGCCCTTTTATTCTCCTTCATACACATGTCCCTGGCTACAGGTCATGCTTAGCCCAAACCAGCTAACCCTCTTGTCACATGCTGGGGAGAAAGCCTTAAAGCCACAGTAGGCCTACTTTTCTATCAGAGAAGAACATATATACATTATCCTGCCCAATCTGGGTTTGTGGGTTCTCTGTTGATCTGAATGCTCTTCCTGGGTAAAATCCTTCTGTAGGCTTTGAAAACATCTGATGGGTTGCTTGTATGCCCCAGCTTTGGATTTTCTGTGATTCCCCTTCATGTCCCTCTACTGAATGCCCCAGAACTTGAATATTCCATGGCTCCACTGTACAGTTCACCAAACAAAAACTTTGATTTACTTACTGTTGACTTCCTTTTCTAACAAATAGCTAATGCTAGCTTTGAGGCTTTCTCCTCAGCATGTGAATTTGATGCCAGGACAACAGCTTCCTCCTGAATGTAAACAAGAACACAGTGTTTAGGACCTGCACACCAATGTTCTCTACAGCCTACTTACCCCTCACATGTACATTTGTAAATACGTGTTTATTCCTGGACTCCAGCACTACCTCCACTTACTGCCAGCTTTGCACCATGGATATATATGATGATTATTTAATGTTGTTAATACGTCATATCTTGTCTTTTAGACTTTCGGTCCATAGTCTGGGGCTCAGCAACCTTGCATTTCACTGTACATTGTACTCAGTATAATTTTGCATTTGATAAATGAAACTTTTTAATACATTTTTACATTTTTATCTGGAGTAATATGCTAAGCAGTGCTGTAGGTAGGCTTGAACGTGTCATATTTTTCCTACTGATTCCTATTGGTCAGGTGATCACTTAAATTATACATCAGCAGCACAGAAATGTTAATTGAATGTGACAAAGGCATGCTGAAAGCAGTGGATCACTCGAGCTGAATGACGAGCTAGCTTTCATCTCTTTTTTTCCTCTTCTGAGTCACATATTCATACGCAACATTGCAGCTCCCGGTGCCAGAATTCGCGTGCCAGCTCACAGCTGGACTGCCCACCACCGCAGAGGTTTTCTCCCTTAATGCAGCACCATTAAAAAATAAAGGGAATGCAACAGAGTTGGTGTGAGCAGTGACTGTGGTGTGTGAGCAGTGACTGTGGTGTAGCTGCGGAGGTTTTGAAATTCAGGTGAGTGTTGTGTACCCTTGAGCAGTGAGCGGAACCTCGTCGGTTCCAGTGAAACATGTTGCTCTTCTTATTTGCTTTGTTTAAAACCACCAGCTATGCAATGCATTGATACCGGACAGACCAGATGGTTATGTCTGCTGACTGTGGTCTAGCCAGACAGTCAAAGACTGGGCTGGGAAACACTGGCCTGGGAACATGATGGTCTATCTCAATGTCATGGAATCAAATCCTGTTTCAGCTTCAAAATGCTCCAAAGGGTTAAGAGAAAATACTGGGGAAATGTCCTAATTTCTGGCCTTATACAAATCCACGGGTCAGACATGTTTGCTGATGATCAGCATCGCTCTGTGGAAAAGCCATGCGCCTCCTTCATATAATTATTTTTGGCACGAAAGGCACTAGCAGCAGGCAGCTGTTCACAGACAATTGAAAAGCTGTTTACGTAAACATAGAATCATAAATTCATGCACTGGGCATCAGGAAAATTAACCGACAATGCAAACGAGATGAGGCCACTCTGCCCGTCTTGCTGCTTTGCATATGTATGAAATGTTCAGATTGTATCTGGTACAGATTAGAATTGGCCTAAGGACTGTCTCTCGACTTCACTACCAGAAGGCTTCAACTGAAAACCTCAATGCACTGAAAAAAAAAATGTTTTCTATCTTCTGTAACGTTTTCCATCTAGATTCCGTTAAAGACCTTTTTGAATTCAGGTTTAATAGTACAAAGAACAATGAAATTCATACACTTGTGCTTCCTTCAGACTAAATGAACAACTGGCTGCTAACACTAATCCTGAGAGATGCCATTGTTGATTTACATCAAAATTGTTCTTTGATTGTATGCACGCTCAGTCACCTGTAGGGCGCCTGACATTTTTAAGTACACAATGACTGAAATACAGCTGAAAGGACTGCTGAACTTTGCCCAAGAAAATGATGGTTTACTGTAATTTGATCAGGAACATATCATACATCTGTTAGATTAATAATGACTTTCATCTACATAATGAACTGACACCAATTTAAATGTTAACCTAACTGCAAAGATATGAATGCTGATAAGGCTGAGATGTGGAAACGAATCATTTGAAAATCTGGCATGTTAAGGAACAAAAGAATATTAGCGTAATTTAACTACTACTCTGATGTGTCACTGACATTCACCGCCATAAATAATAGCTGCAGGCCACAGTATGATTCCAATTAGCCTTGGATAGAGGAAACTTATCATCATTATCAAAGTTAGAGATCAAAGTCAAATGCCGCAATTTAACATCAGTAAATCATATCAGAGGCATGAGGCCAAATGTGACCATACTCAAATTGCAAACATATACATGGTAACACTTCATTATACGGGGCACAAATACTTAGTAATAATAACAGCTACTGCTGAAACACAAACTTTGAACAAATCAATCATTAACAAATATAGTCACTATATTTGTAATAAAAGATGTCATAATTCATTAATGATGAACAAACATGAGATCAGTATTAACTAAGACTTAGTTTGTGGTTAATTAATGCATCTAATGTTCTGTGTGTGGAGTTTGCATGTTCTCCCCATGTCATTGTGGGGTTTCCTCTAGGTACACTGGTCCCCTCCCTGTCTGTGGGTCCCCGAGAACCAGATTAGGACACATTGCTGTAGAAAGATATACTCAAGCTGAATTCTATTATAGGTTCTACTTAACTGTACAATATAATTAATAAATTTCAAAACACTTTAATATTTAATATAAGCCAACATAAATGATTATAAGCCAAAATTAATTAATGGCTCCTACCAATATGCCTGTGCTGATTTTTAATAGACCTCAGAATGACCACTTAGGGCATGTCACCAGTTATTAATAGGCGAGACGCAGCCAACAGGACGGCTAGGTTTCAGCCATCTGTGGTCATGTGATCAGTTCCGTTTCCTCTGTGGGAATTCTGTGATGCAGGAGGTAGCGTAAGCTGGAACACTCTGAATTCCCATGGATTTACCTTTGAAGTGTTTCACTGACTCTGACCCCCCACACCCTCAAAGAGATTTTGCACACTCAGCATTGCCTGACAAGTGCAGTGCTCCTCATGGGCCACTGGAATGAGGTGGGGAGGCCAGATCATAGCCTCTGCAGTCTTCATCAGTAGGCTGACATCCTTGAACCTCCAAATGCCTCCATCTCTGTATATTCTGCACTTAATCAGACTTACAATTATAATTTGATATTCAGTTGTATGCAAATATAGGATTATAATAGTTATTTTCATATTCCAGCTCGTTCCTACAGTTCTTGTATTTGTATATTGAATAAATCCCTATTTGAATTTCTTATAACATGTGATCTACTGTTAATCATAGCACTACAGTGGGCTTCCCTCAAGTGATTACCAACCAGGATCAAGAGGTATATATTCCTGCATGGATTATGGACTCATCTGTTCCGTCCATCATTGATACCACTTAACCTATCTGGGTCATAGGGAAGCTGGAGACAATCTCAGCATCTTTGGGCAAGAGGCCAGTCCACCACAGAAAAACAGCCACACACACTGACAGTCACACCTATGAATAGTCAGTTAGTCTGCAGATGGTGAGAGGAAATGCACACGGAGAACACGCAAAGTCCACACAGAAAGGCACCCTGGGTGACCCAGGGATCAAACCCAGGACCTTCTGACTGTGAGGTGACAGTGCTAATCACTGCACCACCCCTACACTGCAGCTCATATTCACTGAATATATTAATCATGCGTTGCCATCCTGCCACTATCAGTTCTCCTGCTTTTAAATCGTCTGAGAAATTGAATCTGTAAATGCTTTGCAATAACCAGATAATGAAAATGTACCATATTAAATGCAATTATACAGATTAATTGAATCTCCTGGTCTGCCTACCCATTAGTCACTGCCACTGCATTTCTCATACAGTGGCATATTGACAGCATTAGGGGCTTATACATTAAAGCTTACTTAAAATAATTACAATACATTAAACTTACTTAAAAGTTGGACTCATTCATATGCATGAATCACCTGTGCATATGCTAATTAAACAAGTTTCACAGCCTTTGCTAAAAAACGGGGCCTATGTTGTTAATGAAAGCTGTTTTTGGCTTGTTTAATGGGCAGTAAATATTTTAATAGGATTCAGCTTGTGTTTGGAAAATAGCAGGTTCCCCATTATGGTAAACAACTCCATTTTGAGAAACTCATCAAGTAACTGTATCATCAGAATGATGCTCTAGCACACAGAATGATGTTCTAGCGTACAGAATGATGTTCTAGCGTACAGAATGATGCTCTAGCACACAGAATACACACAGAATGATGCTTTAGCACGTAGAATGATGCTCTAGCACACAGAATGATGCTCTAGCATACAGAATGATGCTCTAGCATACAGAATGATGCTCTAGCACGCAGAATGATGCTGTAGCGTACAGAATAATGCTCTAGCATACAGAATGATGCTCTAGCACGCAGAATGATGCTCTAGAACACAGAATGATGTTCTAGCGTACAGAATGATGCTCTAGCACACAGAATGATGCTCTAGCATACAGAATGATGCTCTAGCACACAGAATGATGCTGTAGCGTACAGAATGATGCTCTAGAACATAGAATGATGCTCCAACACACAGAATGATGCTCTAGAACACAGAATGATGCTCTACCACACAGAATGATGCTCTAGCATACAGAATGATGCTCTAGCACACAGAATGATGCTGTAGCGTACAGAATGATGCTGTAGCGTACAGAATGATGCTCTAGCGTACAGAATGATGCTTTAGAACGTAGAATGATGCTCTAACACACAGAATGATGCTCTAGAACACAGAATGATGCTCTACCACACAGAATGATGCTCTAGCACACAGAATGATGTTCTAGCGTACAGAATGATGCTCTAGCACACAGAATGATGCTCTAGCATACAGAATGATGCTCTAGCACACAGAATACACACAGAATGATGCTTTAGCACGTAGAATGATGCTCTAGCATACAGAATGATGCTCTAGCATACAGAATAATGCTCTAGCGTACAGAATGATGCTCTAGCGTTCAGAATGATGCTTTAGCACGTAGAATGATGATCTAGCACACAGAATGATGCTCTAGCACACAGAATACACACAGAATGATATTCTAGCTTTTTGAACATTTTGGTTCGTTTCAAAATTGCAATAAATCCACTAATTATTTAGTGCATTTAAAGGGAAAACAAGGCTAGTTTTTTTTATAACATTTTTTAAATTCTCTGTAATGGATTTTACTTACCATGGTACTGTTAATTGTTCTGATTGGTGAGTAGGATGTTGATTAATGCTCCATAAGCTCAGAGGCAGTGCCAGTGGGTGAATTACAGTGCAAATCTATTTAATTCTGACCCAATAAGAGTTGTGCATTATGTTTGTAAACACTAGGCTGTGAAGGCACAGTGATGGTTCTCTCTCTCTCTCTCATTACCCATCTGACAGATTCATGGAACCCATTTCTGGGCCTTGAACCTTCTTGTCATAAAACAAAAGAAAGTCTAATCACTTGGTCCATGACCAGTATGGCTTTTGTAAAGTTGACACCATCCATCCATCTTTTGTTCCCACTTGTGCAGTTCAGGGTCACAGGAGTGCAGAGCCTATCCTGGTAGCTGTGGACATAAGGCAGGGAATAACATTAACACACAAAGGCACAACTACGGGCAATTGGGAAACTCCAATTAACTTCAGCACCAACACAGGGAGAACATGCAAACTCCACACACATGGAAACATGAGCCCTGAGCCTAGACATGTCAGGCAAGAGTGCCAAGCACTGTGCCACTGCAGCACAGTGCCACTCAAGAGGGCACCATCCATAACAGAGGATAATTCCCGTGCCAATCCTTTCAATCACAGGTTATGTTATACCTGCCATTCTCCATTGCATTGCTGATGCATTATGACTGATTTAATCCAAATGACCAATAAAACCTTGCCAACCAAGCCTTAATTGGTCTTTTATTCAATTGGCATTTAACTGAAACAATTAATTTGGGGACATGTTTGTTTTTGATTTTTTTTTCATTGACTTGCATATTTCATGTGTACAACAATGCAACATTCGTAAAATAATTTTTCTAAGATTTGCAATTGCTTGGTGGGTATAACAAACATTTCATTGTGGTTTAAAGACATTTAAAAGGGATAATTTTAGAACAACACCTTGTGAATTAGTATTTCAGAAAATGCCTTATAAAAAGCGCAAGCTGACATATAAAGATAACAGTGTGGGACATTCACACAGCTAACTATATTGGCATTTGTGTAGAACTAAGTAGATGAGCAGTAAATGGATCACAAGTCACCCTGCAGGAACCCCCTCCAGGGTTCGGGGCATGAATGACTTCCAGGTCAGTGTGGTCACATGGCTAATTTGGTACCACTTTACAATAAGGCTCCCTTTTGCCTTGTAAATGGTAGTAACTCATTAATAAAAAGAAAACTGTGTTATAGCTTGTTTAAAATGATCTATTAATAATTAATACAACCTAATTAACAACCAGATTATAAACCATTCATAAACCCTTCATATGGGTAGCCTTATTGTAAAGTGGCACCTTAATTTTGCTCCCTCCCAGTGTTGCACATTGTCTCTGCAATGCTGTACTAGAGCAGTGGTTATGGCCCCGTTGGTCTGGCCACGGTCAGGACCCAGCCTGTTCCCTGATGTAGCAGCACTTTTCTGTAAAGTTGCATTCAGTTGTTGAATTTGCAAAAAAAGAAAAAAAAACACATACTTTTTTGCCT
Organism: Stomatorhinus walkeri; assembly: GCA_026784285.1. NCBI lineage: Eukaryota > Metazoa > Chordata > Actinopteri > Osteoglossiformes > Mormyridae > Stomatorhinus > Stomatorhinus walkeri. The sequence continues at coordinate 25,490,145 of JAODUD010000134.1, forward strand.
CTGTGTGTCAAACAAGAATAGCTGGAAGCCCGTCGTCGTGATTCAGTTTATCCAGTTATTCAGTTAAGGAAGCATCTTTCAAAAACACTCAACGGTTTGGTGCCAGAATGAGATTCCTCAAGGAGTTTCAAGGTCAGAGTTACATAATGCATTACATAACATGCCAGGCTTCATTACTGACGCCTTTGTCCATAATGTGCTAAACTGTCTCAGCATAATAATTCATTCTGCTAAGGAAATTACAGTCTCCTGTTACAGAATTATAACTAATAAGTGAATTCCCGTATGACGATGAGAATGACGTGCTCCTGAGTGATTTTTGTCATCTTGTGTCTTCATTAATTCCCTGGTAATGTTCAGTTCACATCCAACCATCCATCTTCCACAACTGCTTACCCAGTGCAGGCTTTGGCTGAGCACGGAATTTGCCACAGGGGGCACAAAGCAGGAGGAGCCCTGGACAGACTATTTGGAGATGTTACGTTTCTTAACAACATCTAGTAGGAAATCTGCAGAAACACACTGACCATGTCTGTGTGCAGACCATATGTCTGATCATTCGTTAATGTGACCAACACGTGATTTCGTGTGAGCTGCATTCCCATAGCTGCAGTTGGGCCCTTGTAATACCATGTGATATGTCTGAATGGACTAGCTCTCTCTATAAATGCATTTTCAGGGAATTTAGAGGTACAGAGCAGTGATTGTTTGGCTAGTGGTGGGAGGCTGGTAATCGCTGCAAAAGATTCTGCGCCTGGTGCAGAAATACTTAATATGCATGCATTCCTAATACGAGGAGCAGGTCAAAGAAGATTGCACTTGATTTGATGAGTCCCTTCTCTGGTGGATACCAGGTTCCCAAAGGTGAAGGCATGGTAAAGGGCATGCATAACTGTGGAACGTTAGTTTAATTGAACAATCCATAGAGAGAAAAGGCTAGATGAGAAACTCCCACTTCACTGGTATTGAAGAAACTTGCAAACCAGCTTTGCAAAATTAAGAGGTTTCCATTAAAATGCATATTCTAAACCTGATATTCACTGGTGGCTCCTCGGAGCTCCTTGGGAACTAAGTGAGGTCTGGATATAGACCACAAATGACTGTCTTCATCTATAATATCTGGACTTGTTGCCCCTCTGCTCCCCTGTGACAGAGCGCAGTTGGCTATTGATCTGTTTTACACCTTCACTGACTAAACGTGCAGTCAGAGATGGAGGGGATGGATTGTTTTAAGAGTAGGCTGGATAGGGTCAAATTCAGCAGACTTTATAAAAATAGAGACATCATTCAATCAAAACAGTCGCGAGACTAGAACATGGCTTCCTACTAGACGGTGTTGACACAATGATTTTGGTGCTTTTAGCTTGGATTTAAAAACAAAAAGCAGCCAAATTTGAGTTCAACGGCTAGACAGACATGGAAGTGTTCTATAAAGCTACTCTCTATCTTCTAAAGCTTCATGCTGAGAAATTCCTTTTTCATTGTCTTGTGAGAAGCCAGTCATTGAACTTCCCAATGAATGAATCCTATACATAGTTCTTATAATTTATGTAATATTTTTTGGAAAATTGCATAGTCCTCGCTGACAGCAATCAGGGTTCATCAGCAGTAATGCACAGGAAATATTTTACTTTTTTCTGCTTTGTTTGCAGTTCTTAGTAATTTCAATAGCTATTTTTTGTGCTAGAACAATGGCCAAACATCTTAGTGCATTTCAAGGGGCAGCACTCTTACCAGCGTCCTCTAAAAGCCCATTGCTGCCCCTGCACTAGCATTCACCAGGATAAAAGGAGCTAATGGATCCAGTCGCAATGAAACCCAGAGCCGCACCCAAAGTCTGTCTGCCACACAGCGCGCTGCTTACTGCTCTGCCTGCTGGGGAGACCTTCAGAGCGGCCCCGGCACCATAGCATCCAGAATCAGTGCATGAGGCATGACACAAAAAGTCATTTCCAGTGAGCAAAGTGACCCATCGGTTTGCAGCCTGCCTGTACGCTGTTTTTACACCATCCATCCAGGCCATGCAGTGCATTTCGCGTCTAATTAAATCCATCTTTGCTTGCTTAGCCGGGGGAAGACGTGAACAATGAACCAATGTATCTGGGGAGAGAAGCAGGGATGTTCAGGGAACACAGCACCCGGTCAGCGGCAGGCCCCCCTCCCACTGCAAATGCATATATATGTGAAACACTTGTCAGAATTAAAACACTGGCATCATACCAACGTGCGACATGCTACTTTTACATCCCTCATTTTTATGTATACTACCTCATTATGGTGAGTCATAACACAAAAAAAAAATATTTGGTACAGTACTTAAAACAATTTTGAAATGTTACAGTCTGTAAAGTTGTGTACTCAAACTGTGCTGTATTTAACAAATTTAAAGGAAATTTTAAAGAATTTGCTAACTACTGCAGTGCATGATGGGTATAATATTTTGAGGCCACTTAAATTTCAGCTGCTGCCACCGGCATAGGCAGGCCCAAGGTGTATATTTGGAAAGGGGTATGCATGGTACATTTTTGCCCTTAGGCCTACAGTTGTTCCACCACTGCTCCTGGTGTTTCAGGCAGAATAGGAGGAGGGCCCAGGATGGGCAGTGAGTGGTCAAGTGGGCTAAGCCTCTGTGATTGTGATCAGAAGGTTGCTGGTTTAAACCTGGCCTTGACACTTCTACAGATCCTTAAGCAAGGCCCATAACCCCCAGCGCTTGGGGCACTGCCTTCTGTGACCAGCTTGCTCTTAACTGCAGAGAACAAGATGGGGGAGGCAGGAAGAGAATTTCCTTACAGGAATCAATTATCACTATTTATTAGCAGTAAGGTGTCATCTGTGTGGTGTCTGTGAGACTATGGACATTATCAAAAATGACCTGCTACTCGTGCTCTCAAACATAAATATGTCCGTCGTGGAATTACGGCCCCCCTGTAGAAAGCAACACTAAAACATTCAAAATGAAAAATTCCATGAATGAAAAATAGTGTCCAGAATGAAAAAGAACGAAGTTCATAAAGGCTTCTGCCCACATGTATTGATATACTCATGCACGCCTCCGTCATCACGCACGCCAGCTACTGTATCTATCACCACGCACTCCGGCTCTACTTCACTGCACACATTGGCTCTCCATCATCATGCTCAGTGGGTCACATCACTGCACATGCAAGATCTCTGTCTCTGTGCACAGCAGTGCATGCCAACTCGCCATCACCACACATGCGGGTTCTCCGTCACGCGCACGATGGGTCACACATCACTGCACCTGCTGGCTCTCCGTCACTGCACATGATAGGTCTCACATAACTGTAAATGGCAGCTCTTTGTCATCACATATGCCAGCTCTCCTTCCACAAACACACCGGTTCTCCATCGCCACACACAGCAATGTACGGTTGCTCTCCATCATTATGCATGTTGGCTCTCTGTTGCCATGTATGCTGGCTCATTATAATCATGCACATCAGCTCTCCATCACTGCGCATGCCAGCTCTTTGTCACCACGCAGCCCTGCATCACCATGCATGCCAAGTCTCGATCATCGTGCATACCAGCTCTCTGTTACCATGCATGCTGGCTCCCCATCACCATGCATGCAGGTTCTCCAACATCATGCACATCAGCTCTCCATCACCGTACATGCAGGCTCTCCAACATGATGCACATCGGCTCTCCATCACCGTGCATGCAGGCTCTCCAGCATGATGCACATCGGCTCTCCATCACCGTGCATGCAGGCTCTCCAACATGATGCACATCGGCTCTCCATCACCGTACATGCAGGCTCTCCAACATCATGCACATTGGCTCTCCATCACCGTGCATGCAGGCTCTCCAACATGATGCATATTGGTTCTCCATCACCGTGCATGTCAGCTTTTTGGTCACTATGCACCCCTGCATCACCATGCCAAGTCTCGATCATCGTGCACACCAGTTCAGTTACCATGCATGCCGGCTCTCCATCACCATGAACACTGGCTTTTCATCACTGCACAATGTGGGCTCCCTATCACCAGTCCCAGGAGGCAAACACTAGCACTGTCAGCTGGTTGCATCCGACCATGTCACCTGCTCTCTCTCTGACATAATGCCGCCCAGGGCTGCCAGCAGCACCCCTCCACTGAGAGTAGGATGGCTGAGAGATGGGAGTGGGTCGGCCCGCATGACTGAGGCATTAGTGGTGTCAGAATGAGGAGAAGAACTGGGACAAAGCTGGAGGACATGGATGAATCACATGCTCCAAATTATACCTGATCAGGCCCATCTGAGGAACAGTACCTGGGACCAAGGGTGACAATGCGCTCCATCATCACCGTTCAGTATCCAGCTCACTCGCTCTCTGTAAATCAAGGCTGCTAAGCTGAGATGGATTCCAGCCTTGAGGTGCAAGCATGCGGTGCACTTGTGAAAAACAAAGCATGGATCTATAATACATCCATCACTGGCACTTCCAGAGGCTGGAGAACATTGAGGAGTGACGTGTTTAATTAACCGTGCTTATTTCACAACAGCTCAGCTCCTGCCATCAGACGTGATGATGGTCTGATGTGCTTTTTGTTCCAGCTGCCTGAATCATTTATCCTTCAAGGGTTATATGAGGGAACACCAGCAGAAACACTGGCTAAGAAGAGGTGGGAGAAGCTCCGTCCATCTGAACAGAGGCACCATAGTCCTGGGTCTGATCCAGAAACCTTCAAGCTTCAGCAGGATAGTACACCGGGGCATTGTAGGGTACCCACAATATACTCACACACTCACCACAATTAATGACACCAATGCATTTCAAAATCTCAATCATTACCAAACAGCTTTCCAATCCTAATGACACATTTACAGCCAGCCACTTATTAAGGGGAAATGTTGAATTTTTTTTTTTTTTTTAAAAAGCACTAAAACGGTTCACTTGATCTGGCCCACACTTTTCAACACTTTCATCTGTATGTCTGCAGATGGTAATGGGGGTGGCCTGTTCTGAGAGAGATTCAAAAACAGTAAAGTCAGCCAATGATACGGTTCTACACGGTCTGAGGGACTGCACCAGCACATATGGTGGTAAATTTTAATCACATTATCTAAGAAACCAAAAAGTATCATTGCACATATTTGTGCCCTGAATTTCCATGATTTAGTAATTTGTCAAATTCTGCTATTTTATTGTATTAACTAATCTTTTCAATTGAATTAGTGTCTTAATATATCAAGGACACCAAGCAAATTTTCATTCATCATAAAATAAAAATCAACACTTCTTAATTTTTAGAAGGAGAGCCATGGATTTCTAGAAAGTTTCAGTCCCTTTTTCAGCAGTCTAAGACAAATAGGAAATTAAAGGGAGTTATCAGCTAATGTTTTCAGCTTAACGTGAATTTAATGGAAAACAACTAAGTGATTCATTCAATCGACAGCTCAATCAAGCCAAATTAGTTTGGATCGTAAACCCACATACACGGTGCATTTGGAGCACCAGGGCTGGGATACACTGTCCACATCATTTTCCCCTGTCCTGCATGCACCTGTCAAAATGCAATAAGTATAATAGGCCTCATGCTTTTTTCATGAAATTTCAGGTGCACAGGCACAGCAGAGGGAAAGGCAGTGCCGCATTAACACTGTCTGCCTTGATGAGCACATTCCTCATATTGCTACAGCACACTGGCCACGTTCATCACTTTCAGCAGCCCTACCGAAGCCGCCTCCTGTTTTCTATCACGTGGCTGAATGGTCTGATGCACGACCCTGATGCACAACGTGCTTCTTCCACCTGATTGCGAATAACGTGTTTAAAAATCAATCATAATAAATGTAAATATCATACGGCCTCTGCATAGCAAGGTCAACCTGTCTCTGAGCCGTTTTGTAAATGTCACAGACACCTTTAATAAGAGAAGCCAGATTTTAATTAAACACCATGAATGATTTAAGAAATTTGGTATGGTATTCCCTGTTGTGACATCTCTTTGTTGGAAATAGAATACAGCCACTAATCTATATCTAACTATTTTGGTAGGCGGTGTTTTATATGCGAAGAATTTTTTCTATGTTTTTCTATGATTTCTTCTTGTGATCAAATAATGGAATAATAATCAGTCATAGTTATCTTAGTAAGATGAGAGTGCTCTGAATGAGGCCTTTCTATAAACATATAGATATTTACAATCATACCCACTGGTCTTGATTTAGAGTTTTCATTGAAGTAATCGACCGAAATCTTTGAACTATCCAGATGTTTAGTGTAAATGTCACGTCGATTTCCCTGTTATGGTGCATCTCCAAATGTTGCTAAGCATTTCAGTCCTATTGTTTGCTCTGCCATATCTGTCTGTTTTTTCGTTGAAAATGAATCAAAACAGTATTTTGTACTGGAAGGAGCGATCTTAGATGCTCTGCTTGTCTGCTTATTAGAGAGCAGGCGGCCTAACATTAAGACCAAAGCGTGTGTCATTTTTCCAAGAAAACCATTGAGAGACACGTGTAGGGGCTAAAAATGGATGAAAGGGGTGTGGTAAGGACTGTTATCATCCCTGTTTGCATTACCTGGGAACAGTACATTGGCTTCTCTAATGCGCAACACTGGTCTTCCTAATGGCAAAAGCTTGAAGACAGTGATGATCTGCATCTGGATTAGTTTGTTCCTAAGGCAACACATTTTGGCTTTGGCATCATACATTCACATTTTCCTTCGAAGACACTCTTAGGTAGTACCTGCTTATTTCAAATAAACAATATTAAATTAAATTAGCATTCACAACAGTTTAGCCAGTAGGTTACTTAAAATTAAGATTTATTCTCCGTGAACCCGTGGTTTCCAGGCCTGCGAACTAATTGAACATATTACATTAATTAGAAGACATAAGCGGTTTACATATAAGCACACAATTTTCATTTGCAAAATAAAATAAAAAAATTAAAATAGTAATGCAATAATCAGTTACCTATAAATGATCATAAATGGTCATTAATGCCATTCTTCAATGACGCATCAGTGGGTGAGGAAGCCTAGCTAAAATATTTAGGATGGTTGCAGGCAGAAATATCTAGCAGATTAAATAGCCCAGTAATCCCAATGTTGAAACTGGTTTCATACTGGTCTTTAATTCCTTGACAGTGCTACTCACTGGCAGGGCAATTAGGGGCCACATGCATTCAGCATTCCTCACTGGTGGTTTCCAGATTCACCGTGATGGAACCCGTTGTTGTTGTCCAATTACATGGTTCTGATGGGACATCAGACTTACAAGTATAAATAAACCTAAGTCAGGCTGATCTCTCTGGGCTCAAAAGGACTCACATTGTGAAATATGGGATGATTTGCTGATGTGCTGCTTTTGGTCATGATTTTTATGACACGTGGAAGGCACCCTGGATTGTTGATACTGACTCTGAAACCCCACAATGTCAAATTTAAGCCTTTCCTGCCAATTTCTACAGTAATTGAGCACAGGACCATCTGTCAATTCTAACTTTATCAGCACCTGTCAGAGAACACATCGATCAGCAAAGATGACAGATGTTCAAAGCCAGCTTAATAGGACTGATTTTCAAAGATCTGAAGATCTTTACAAGGACTTATAGTTTTCTTGTTTTATCCCAAGGTCGTTGGTATAACGTAAAATCACTACAGTAACAGATACTGAATTGTTCATACAGTATCTGAGTGGATTATAAAAACTCCAGAAACCATTTTGCCTGGAGTGGTTTATGTCATGTTTATCTCGAAAGTCTCAGCAGTGTTATTCTCCAAAACCAACAAGATGCGACTAAAGCTTCGCTGAAAGCTGCAGCAGCACCCAAGGCAGCCCCGGGTATGTTTGGGGATTCAATTTTCAGGACAAGTGTCCTCACTGGCGCGTTACAAAGCCAGAAAGTACTCTCCCGCTTAAATGTCTAATAATTTACTCATAGAATCAGTCTCTGAAGCAACTACACAAAGTACACGCTGCTTCACGCTTCTGAGACCAGGGTTCAGGGTTCCGTGTGTGGAGTTTGCATGTTGACCTCATATCACCGTGAGGTTTTGTCCAGGGACTCCGGTATAATGAGGATAACACGCCGAGGATCACTGGAGTTGCCAAATCCTCTGTAGGTGAGGATGTGTGTGTGAATGGTGTCGATATGGCCCCTGATAGCTTGGCATCCCATCCAGTGTTATTCCCTGCATTGCACCCCTTCCTTCCAGCTGCAGCCCTGCACTGAAAAAGTGGCTATAAAAAATGTATGGATAGATGGGCTTTGGATGTACAGTCGTACAGGGTTTTGATTTCCCTCCACAGATACCAAAATCTGCAGATGCTCAAGTCCCATGTATGAAATGGTGCAGTGCTTGCATATGACCTGCACGCATCGTCCGCCACTTTATGAACATTTGCTTCATGCCGCTCCGCTTTTATGAAAGATTTAAATTAATACCTCTTTTCACTAATGCAAAGAAAACCGAAGGATATTTTCACTTTTACCGGGAGAAAAATGAGAAAAGCTAGAAGAGAGTTTATCGTTTGTTTGTCAGTGACCCAATTATAAATACGTAGGCATGTGTCGCATAACGTTTCACTCAACAACAGGCTGCATATATAAAGGTGGTCCCATAAGATTATAATGGAGCTTAAAATTCCGTAAAGCCATAGTGCAACGTATTACTCATGTGTTTGTGGTGATGGTGCTGTAATCAACCTGGCTGCACTGCCAATCCTACAAAAGTATAGTATAGCACATACAATTATGTACAGTACATAATATACCATAATGATAATAAACAACTATTTTGCTGTTTAACGTGTTTACTATATTGTACTTTTTATCGGTCTTTAGGCTATAGCATATAGGTGTGTAATAGGTGATACCATCTAGGTTAGTGCAAGTGCATTCTGATGTTCTAACAAATAGTAAATGGTAAATGGACTGCATTTATATAGCGCTTTCATCCAAAGCGCTTTACAATAATGCCTCTCATTCACCCATT
>JAODUD010000134.1:25511275-25522359 GCA_026784285.1 Stomatorhinus walkeri
ACTCCATGATATACACCCTGGTATACACCCTGATATACACTCTGGTATACACCCTGATATACTCCATGAAATACACCATGGTATACACCCATTTTTATAAATGTGTCTTTGCATTGCATCATGTACATTTTTGTAAATTAGATGAAATTGGTCTTTTGGTGGATGTACCAGGATTACTTCAAAGTACTTGTTGTCTACTTTTTCTTTTATTTATAAAGATTGTATTTTCTTAAAAAAATATTGTACAGCATCTTTATGCTTAATAATAAAATATACACTGGCTCACAGCATGAGTGGAATGCATGTTAAAATGCTTGGAAATTAAAGATTCCATCCATCTTCTAACCACATGTCCTGGTCAGGGTCACTGGGGGCAAGGAGCCTTTCCCAGAAGCACTGGAGATGAGCCTGGGGACACCCTGGATGGATGCCTGTTAGATTCTTTACACCTGACAAAAATGACAAATTGACTAAGGTGTGAGATGCAATCAGCGACACCACAGTCATTTTATGCTGGCTATTAGTACACTTGTAGAACACTTGAGATTTCTGTGGTTTTCCAGGTCCGCTAGTCAGGTGCTGAGGTGACAGCTCCGAGAGTCCCATCGCTCTTCATTCTGACATTTTCCCATCTACAAGGTCATCGTCCTTTGTTGTCAATTCATCAGAGGGACCCTTTAAGGACACTGAAAGGGGTCAGGTGTCCTTTCAGGTGTCCTTGGGAGGCAACTTGAAGTTTGGACTAAAGGCATGTTGAGGTGAGTAAGCGGGGTGTGGGACAGCAGCAGCATGCTGGTAAGCCTGTGCTGTGCGCATGCTGACACATCCTTCACAAGGTCTATGGCTGGTGCTGAACACTGACAGGTGCTGAGAACAGAAGGATTCTCCCAGGATGCATGTGAATTATTACACACCCCATCCACACTATGATTGGGAATCGCATATTGCCTTTCCTATTGTTGCTGGTGTGCGAGACGCAAGATCTCCTTGGTTTCCCTAGAGTTTGAGAATTTCCCTGGTAGGTCTGTCCTGTCTGTCTGTCCTTTTTCCCTGAGACCCGCCTAACACATCGACTGCCTACGCACATCGCTTGACCTTCGCCTGCCCACCAACCACCACCTTCGTTTCCTGATGTGGATTCTGTCTGGATTACTCTGCCTTTAACATGCACAGTCAACTCCAGATAAACCAGCTTTGGGAACCCGACTCTGCAGAAGTGTCATCCTTACCATGCATCGCCTTACATTTCTGTTGTTATGCCCCAGTATTGGCATCATTCAAGCAGTTAAAATTTAATTAATACACTTCTTTATACAATGACATGCTAATTTAAATAAAGAAATTTGTTGTTATGGAAACAGCATTGCGGTCAATATTTCATTTAGACTTCATCTCTGACGTTCCTGCTTCTTTTCCCAGAGTGTGCTGTTTGCTTTTCACTCTACATAGGACTTTGAAACACCTCGTGAGATTTCGGTTTATTCTGTAAGGTATCCCGGTCACTCTGACCAAAAAATCCTATACAGTCAGACCTCCAATATACGAGCACCTCCCTCTACTGGGCTATTCTAGGCACACGCATGCGCAAATTAATTTTACACAACCTGCTGCTGTTGTTACGAACCCCAGTCTAGGTTTGTGGCGTAACAGAGGGAAAGGTGACGTGGAGTTAGGAGTGGACAGGGTCCGATGGACAAGGGAACACACGTGGACAGAGGGGTATTTTTTATATTGTTCTGTTTTCATTAAGGCGTCAAAGGTTGAGGGCTGTGCAAAGACGTTACCCAAAAACCGGGCGAGAGATCGAAACCAAATAGCAACTAAACCCAAGCGAAAGTACAGACAAGGGCAAAGCGAAAATCAGAAATCCAATAAAGCAAATAAATCATCCATCAAAGAAAAGCAAACCAACAACAACATTTAATAAGTAAGCAGAGCTCCTGAGATGTCTCGCGGTCGACTTTTCGCTTCAGAAGACGGAAGTGACGAATGCCGCATACAGAGTTGTGGGCGGAGTCTGCGCGTGGAGGCGGAGCGAACGTCAAATGGAGAGCGAGCTGGAGGATGAGGCTGTGGGCTGAGCTGCAAAATCCATGGCTTCAAAAAGGAGGCGTCCCTCATGTCCCTCCAAAAAAATCTTGATGTCAATACAGAGATATGAAAAGGAAAATCACACCGTTTTGGAGTGGCTAAATCTACGGTAGACGATATTTGGAAGAGTAAAGAAAAAAATCATCCAGCTCACTTGATGCTGGTTAAAACCTGGATACCCACTGCAAGAATAGAACGGGATGATTCGCCAGCTCCGACTGAAATAACATCTATTATAAGCCTTGCCTTGATGTGGAAAATGGGAGGGAAAGACCTCATAAATATCATGTAGTTTGTATGCGTACACAACGTTGTACTGTACTCTTCATATATTTCTAAGTTACGGGCATTTCTTACGGGCACCGCTCGGTCTAATTCTGCCGGATAAGGGAGGTTTGACTTTACATCTCTTTCAGATGAGGCCACTTTGCGGCTTCTCAAGGTGCTTTGAAACTTCAAACAAAGTTCCTTTTCTTTAACGGAGCAGAGAAGCAGCTGCCTCACAGAAATAAACATGGCCGCCTGGTCGGTGACTTTCTCTCCATCGTATTCCAGATTCCTGTGTCCGAGCCGGAGGTTTTCATGTGCTTCTCTTTCACACACCCCGCGCCTTTCCCTCCCCCTTTTTCATATCATGAGTTACTTTCTTGTTGCTGCCAAGGACACAATTCCTCCATTAGCAGATAGGAAGCAATGGACAAACGGGGCCGTTTTATTGGGCACCCAGGGTGAGATACCAGGGCAGTTTATTTCCTCCTTCAGCCAAATGGTTTCTGAATAATAAGTGAGCATTCAGTAACTTAAAAATAGCAACAATAAGTGAAGGATTAATCATTTACTGAAAACAGATTGCAGTCAACCCTTTTACACGGCAGGAGTTAGTGGTTTTTGGTCCTTGGCGAGCAAAGTGAAGTGAAATGATACGAGAAATGAGAACAGGGAAGAACCAGGCTGAGATTTGCAAACAAATGTATATTTTACAGAGGCACACTAAATTGAGGAATGAGTGAAACTGAAAATTTTGCTCTGGTCTTTTGTATTATATACTTTAATAAGTTACTAACTTTTTGTGTGTTGACTGCTGGGCCTCGCGTGTTGACTTGCAAGTTTTGCAAAACTCTCAAAAAAAATCTAATTTGATTTCTTATCCCAAACCTGCAATATCACAAAACTGCAATGGGGAAACTCACAATGCAAAATTATCAGTGATCAACATTCAAGATCAATTTGCTGATTGGCCAAGTGTTCAATTTCTTAAATCGCTTATGGCTTACTCACTGGGGGCTTTGGGTGGGGATGCGGGTAAGTGCTTTGAGATGATGTAAAATCATGATAATGCGCTATACAAAAATAAATTTGTTGTTGTTGTTGTTGTTAAATGTTCATCCACAACAAACAAACAACAAACAGCATACAATAAATGAATGTTACATAGGCCACGAACTACAAGACATTTATTCCCTGTTTTCATGTACCTCTGTAGCACACTGGGAATATTGCCCTTTCTCAGTTGCATGCTTTAGGATTCAGACATTAATCATGTATTGTAATGAGCGATTGATTGGCCATTTGTCAAAGTAACTGATGGTGCAGCAAGGAAAAATTATGCCGTAATTCATGATAAATCCAAAGATGTGCAAGCTTGAAGGGCATGACCTCTGAATAAATTCCACTAGTAAAAACATCACATAGAAAAAAAGAGATGGTCATCTGTGTCACTCATTATAGATTACAGGTTAGGGAAGTCTTCCTAAGGCATGAAGCCTATTAATTTTAATAGTATTTCACATGATGAGCAAAAATAAGATATTCAGAAATGCACACAGCACAAAAAAGGTCAGACTGACTTAATTTGATTCCGCTGCAGGGATTCTATTGCCCTGATGTTTATTTGTTATGGGCAGAACAAAAACATCAACCAGCCTTTCTTGAGCCTAAGCATTAGTGGAAGAAATGGTCAGAGGATAAGTAATTATTGGAATGTTGCTAGTGCTGTTTGTCTTAACAGGTGCCCAGTATCAGTACATTATTATGAGGCAAAACACAGTAAATATTCCAATAACTTCCACTTCCTGCTCAGTCTATGAGCTTCTAATTAATCGCTGGCACAAAGTTAACTCAACTCCTCACCTTTGTTCACAGACATTAGGAGGTGGGCAGGGGGGGGGGGGGTCCTTCATTCTATTGGCGTCGGAAAAATAATAAAAGGAAGTAAAAAAACAATGACTCAGTTCAGTCTAGTTGTTATTCGGAGTGTGTTCAATTTCTAGTTGAATCAACCATAGCTAGGGGCATATTGTCGTGCAAGCTTAAATAGCCAAATAGTCATTTTCAGCACTTCAGAGATGCATTCAGGAGCGGAAACAGAGAAACTTTTTGAGTCAGGGGTTCTCAAAAGTGTTGGACCAAGTAGCATTTTGCTTCAAACCAAGGTAGCCAATGGTGCAAGACAATTATCGTAACCGGAATGCACATGCGTGTGCGCTCACACACATACACACAAACACAGACACACTCGCACGCAAAAATTGGCACCTTTTCAGTGAGGGGATCAGCCAGCTTGGCGTGGCAAAGCTTTGAAATGTCAGGGGTGAGTGCAATACGCTTTAAGGGGGGGCTCCGGTCCAGCATCGTCGCCACTGCAGGTACACGAAGGATAATCCTTCTCTGACACAGTGGCTCAGCTCTGGTTGAGCTGCCTGTCTCCTATCAGCCGTGACAAAATACCTGTCATTTCTGTTCTGTTGGCAAGTGTGGAGCTAACCTGTGTCTGTGAACGATCAAGATAAAAAAAAAAAAATGCTCAAGAACTGCCGCGTGCAGCTTTCAGCTGTTAACAAATGTGTCATTACTGAGAACATGAAAGACTGGAAAATGATTAAGGATATGTATTTTTAAAGACTGTTTATTTACTTTAAGTTGTGGATACATTATGTAACTGTGGAGCATGCTTCTGTGGAGGTCTTTAAGTAAGAAATGGGAACATTGTCGCCGTCAATGAAATACAGTAAATACAGTTCTAAAAGTTTCGCGATGGTGCACATACCTAAAGAAAGAGATGAACCATCTTGTTCAAAGATGTTCTTGGAACATATCACTACAGACATTTGCACAAAAAAGGAATATAATAATACAACCACTGTGCCTTATACTGAGATGTTTTTTTATTTCCCTTTTAACATTAATGGTAAAACTTCACCTAATGCTGTCATCAGAAGTTAAAGTTATATGTGGATTTATAAACCTTCATAATGCATCATAATGATCAGTATAAGAATTAATAAAGGGTTACAGTCAGTCATGATTATAATACTTAATAGGCTCCAATAATGCATTATGATGGTATCTGTAGTATGGTGTGATGGCTGAGGCCACACAGGGTAATATCTGTACATCATACCCTCTTTCATGTCATTAGATTATTGTTTGCACTATTTTATTTGCAGTCACATATTTAGGGAAATCATCGTGCAAGCTTGGTTTTGTTAAATTGTTGATAATGGAATGCGTACGTACTGACAGTATGAAGGTATTTATTTTTTGTCGTGATTAACTTTCTTTTTATCGAGTTGCCCGGTGGTTGGGGAGGTCCTGTCCTACAACAAACAAGGCCGTGGCTGACAGCAGAGGGGCAAGGAAGAGTGGCCAAGATCGCCAAGCAGTTGCCAAGTGAAGGGAGAATGTTTTTTATCATAGTTAGATTGCGTGGGTTACTGTTATAGGTGTTTAAGTGTATCCCAACCTTGTGTGTGTAAATGATCCGGCCGGTTGGTACTTGTATCTCCTTATGTTGGAGTTGGGGAGAGACAGTTTTAAGTTTTGTTTGAGTTAAGTTCTTTCGTGCATTAGTTTATATATGGTTTCATTATGTTTTTTGGCCAATAAGTCGTGTATATGATTTAATATTGGTTGTTTAAGGTATTTTGGGTAATAAAACCCATTTTCTTTATTAAACCTTCTGCATCCTCTTGGCTTTACTGTTTGGTCCCCGAACATGTGGTACAGCTAAGAGCTTCATATAGCATTCACAATGATGAGAAAGGAATATATGCCTTTTTATAAATATTTATAGCCATATTTATTATACTTTATGAATGCATTATAATGTGTTTTGGATATGTTCATAGATTCTTATAGACATGGCGTTCGTAGAAAGCGTTGGCACATTGATTAACTAAGCAGACACATCAAAAACAAAGTACAATTGAGAAAGCAGGGTCAGACCCTCCCTGGAGCAACTGGAGTTAAAAGCCTTGCTCAGGGGCCCAGTGGTGACATCATTCTGCTGACTTAGGATTTGAACCAACAACCTTCCAATCATCAGTCCTGCCCCATCTATAACCAACTGTATGAGAGGAACAAGAGAACACCCTCTAGCATCACTTTTTATTTTTTTTCCAACAGGGAACACTAATATTCTGAGGAGCTCTCATCTCCAGTGCACGACACACCTGCCTCAGCTTACATCTTGTGGAAAAGAATTTCTTGACAGGTTAGCAATTCCTGTGTGAATGGCTCAGCTGCCAGCCTTTAGTCTGAAACATTGCGATGGAACAGCTGGCATGCAGAGGCCTCAGCAGTGTCTGATAAACCATAAATCAAAGGTGAGTATTTTCGCTGGATGGAGAAGGGGAATCATTTTGTCATTTTTGGGCAAGCAAAGGAATAACAACAGTTCCAGTTATTTTTATAACAGTTTCTATAACAGTTTAATTACGTAATTAACTATTACTTTTCTTTTCCAATTCATTTTTTAAAGGAATGCAAGGACTGTTTATTGATAAACGTCTATTAACATTGTGGAAGTCTTCACACATTAAAAAATATTCTCACGACATCTACTGAAAGGAAGGCTGAAACATTAAATCCTAACATCAGCTCGAAAAATTCAAGTCTTTTTTGTTCTAAATTGGGTTTCAGTAACAAAAAGGTGAGGTGAGTTTCCCAAAGCCTTCTTAATTCTACGTCATTCATAAGTTCTATCTTTTAACATAGAACTTACAAACAACTTGGCGTTAAGAAGGCTTCAGGAAACTCAGCCCTGTTCAAAAAATAATCCAGAGTTGTACAAATCATACAAACTCTACAAAAGCTGACCACTCACATGCAGCAAAACCATAATATAAGCTTTTAAAGTGAGCCTATCTCGGGGCAGTGCTTCCCAACCCAGTTCTCAGAGACTGCTAGAGAGTCCACATTTTTGCTTCCTCCTTGGTCCCAGCACATCTATACCAGGTATTCAGTGATCTTGATTGGCTGGAAGCTGGGACAGAGCACAAATATGGACTGTCTGGAGGTCCCCGAGAACTGGGTTGAGGAGTTCAGTTTCAGGGTATTTAAACTGACACCTGATACAACATTGCCATCTTTCTGCCCCCACCATTCCAGAGAGTTGTTCCTCAGTGAATGGGACCACAATTAAATAACTATGGCAGCAGTCTTTCAGTGAATATGCATATGCACATGACAACGGTTGCTATCAGATTTCTGCAAATCTGGAAAGAAGTCTGACAAATGGTGCCTGACATTTAAAAGCTTGAAAAGGAATTTGGGCGGCTGGTGTTCAGTCAAGGATTTGACAGCTTCTCTTGAGTCACACAAGTGCCCACAAGTTTAACACATGGAGGGGCAGGAACACAAAGGAGAAAAAAAAATAATTTCCTTAGAAGGAGAATTGGCCATAAAAGACTTCCGACTACGGCTGTAGTTATTAGGCAAGTGCTCCTTTGAGTGTCCTTCCAGTTTAAAAGCTTTCTCGCCTGAATTATCAGCAAATATACAGGTAGCATTCAACGCTGACACACTTGTCAGAGACATGACACAAGACAAAGTACAAAGTTCTGCTATTCATGATGCTTCAAGAAAACTATTCATTAGTTTCAAAGTAGCAAAGGTTTGAAGCTAACAAAATTGCATGGTATACATTCCAAAAATATTTATGCCAATTAGTGGCAGCTGATCCCCAAGCTCATTGTGCCAGCCAATTAGTCAACAGAATCTAATCTTTCTGCTGATGAACCTGACAAAACTGCTAAGGGAACTTCAGAACAGATGAAGGGTTTCTGTAGACTGTACATTGGTGCAGACATTACACCACATTAATACAGATGGAAAACTTCACAGCCAGCAATAAGTGCACGCCCAGTAGCTCGCAGAAATCCAGTGACTCTGGAAAAGAATCTCACCACCTACACTAAGTATGAAATATGTAGGTGTGCTGTTACCTTGAATCTCTTTATTCACACTGTAGGTATTTAAGACACTAGGAGAGCATAACTCAATAAGTATTTGTTGAAATGAAATGAAAATGAAGAAAAACTGCATTCAGGAGAAGTAATCTTCAAGATTGACCTACATCTAATCTTTTCCCTGTGTGACTAACAAGATCAATGCATGTGCTTGGCTGGACATTTCTGTAATAGACTGTAATAGAGCTGGACCCAGGAAGATAGCCATGTTTTCCTGTCAGCAAGCTCCTCCATGCCCTCATTTCTGTAATAGACTGTAATAGAGCTGGACCCAGGAAGATAGCCATGTTTTCCTGTCAGCAAGCCTCTCCATGCCCTCATTTCTGTAATAGACTGTAATAGAGCTGGACCCAGGAAGATAGCCATTTTTTCCTGTCAGCAAGCTCCTCCATGCCCTCATTTCTGTAATAGACTGTAATAGAGCTGGACTCAGGAAGATAGCCATGTTTTCCTGTCAGCAAGCTCATCCATGCCCTCATTTCAGTGTTTTTTAGTCTGTCTCAAACTCCCTGCAATGTTTTATTTTGGTGCTATGCAAGGAAAGGGATGTATGTGTAAAGCTCACAGTGAGCATGTTCATCATGCTCTCTGGGTTTCAAACACATAGACAGCTCACAGTAATCCCATTCTCTGGGATTCAAACACATAGGCAGCTCACAGTAATCCCATTCTCTGGGTTTCAAACACATAGACAGTACACAGTAATCCCATTCTCTGGGTTTCAAACACGTAGACAGCTCACAGTAATCCCATTCTCTGGGATTCAAACACGTAGACAGCTCACAGTAATCCCATTCTCTGGGTTTCAAACACGTAGACAGCTCACAGCAATCCCATTCTCTGGGATTCAAACACATAGACAGCTCACAGTAATCCCATTCTCTGGGATTCAAACACATAGAGAGCTCACAGTAATCCCATTCTCTGGGATTCAAACACATAGACAGCTCACAGTAATCCCATTCTCTGGGTTTCAAACACATAGACAGTACACAGAGATCCCATTCTCTGGGATTCAAACACATAGACAGCTCACAGTAATCCCATTCTTTGGGCTTAAAACATATAGACAGCTCACAGTAATTCCATTCTCTGGCATTCAAACACAGACAGCCCACGGTAATCCCGCTCTCTGGGTTTCAAAGCTTTGTTTCTGATATTGCTAATTTTGAAAGTTTCTACACTATTATAAAAAAAGGCACCGAAGGTTCATTTAACTACAGGTAAGGTACAATTGGCAGACCCTTGAGAGTACAGCTCCAGTAACAAGTAATTGTACCCTCAAAGGTACAAATGATACTTTTTACTGCCAGTGTACAATGCTTCAGTCAACATCAGACATCACCTCGGGACAAAATTCATTTCACTGCATGTTGTACTTGTACATCTGTGCATGTGACAAATAAAGAAACTCTGAAACTCAAACTCACCTTCTGAGTGTGAGTGGCAGGAATCATGGAGAAAACTATTTGGGGAACTACTAGGTATCTAGAGTGATGGGGAAGTTAGTGCTACACAAGACTGGAGATTCTGATAGTCCAAAAAGGCCAACTGATTCCACTGGTGTACTGAGGGATACTTTCTGATATCATCATACAAGCAAAACTATAACAACAGTGAAATAATTTCTGGCATTTCAAAAATAATGAACTGGACTTAACAGACTGACAGCTAAAGGAAAAAAGAATGGCCAATCACATTAATGCTAGGGGTAATTAACAAAATGTATCAACCAACAGCCCCATAGCAACCGATTAATTATTTATTAAAGACACAAATCCATTAAACATAGTTTTGAAGGGTTATATGACTAGGGTGATGAATTAGTGCAATCATTCTTCTTCAGTGATTAAATATTGCATCATAAACACATCTCGCTTCTGTTTTGTAGAAAAATTGTAAGACAGATGTTTTATAATAATATTTTATCATTTAAATTGAAATAAAAGACATAGAAAGGATTCTTGCAACTATTTTCAATCAGTGCCACAAAGAAGTAATTTTTATAGTTTAGCATAGCATATTATTTGATAGTTTGGCCCCTTAATTATAAGGTGGGGGAAAATGTTCAAAAATTGTTTTACAAATGTTTTCCTAGCAAAACAAACAAAAAAAGCGTTACATAGGCTGCATAGACCCTAATATGTCACATATGGTTTGTCATTCTATTTGTCAAAATAAGCAGCCAACTGAGGGAGTGTTTTTGATGACAAAACTAAACTTGCTTATGCTATTTCTGTGTTTAAAACAGGATACATAAACTGAACATTGTACTATTATCCAAAATGCCCTTCCACAGCTCTGGTACATCAGCAGAGTGCATCATGATATCCTGGACATGGTCGCATTTCGGTGAGAGTCAGCATGGTGGCTCACTGGCTTGGACTGTGGTCTCCCACCTCCAGCCTCTGATTGCTGTCCCAGTGCTGTGTGTGTTACCGTGGTTACTCTGAAGCTCTCCCCAGGGCCTCGCAACTGCCCTCAGAATAAGTGTATATGCCCTGTGCTTCCCTGGATCGGCTCCACACTATTTATTGAAGGAATTTAAAAAAAAAATTTTTTTGGTGTTATAATTAAGGAAAACATATTGGTCCTTTTTCTCTCAAAATCCATTTTTCATTTAATATTACAAGGTTACTTTTTATCTAACAGGCAAAATAAACCAACAGCACTCACAGTTTGCTGGCACTCACAGATTGCTGGCACTCACAGATTGCTGGAGTTCCCCGTGGTGACGGGGGTCAG
>JAODUD010000134.1:25663098-25676266 GCA_026784285.1 Stomatorhinus walkeri
AGAAAGAAAGAGAGGGAGCCCAGAATAAAAAGTAAGGATTGCCGAACAGAAAAATAAAGGGGGGACAGAAGGGGAGAAGAAACATAGATGGAAGACAGGAGGGAGAATGGACAGGGGAGACGAGAGAGGAAGGCAGACTGGAGAGAAGTCTGAGGAAAGATACAAGGGGGAGGGAACCTGCCCTTCACTGTGTCGACGCTGGCGTGCGGCGTGCTCACCCTACCCCCCCCGGACACCACACACCTCCCCGCTGTGATCTCCTGTCCCTCTTTACCCTCGCCCTTGTCCTGTCACACCTCCATGTACAAAATAACTCTCTCAGTCTGAAGTCGGTTTCATTTCAGGAAATGCAGAGGACAAGAAATAAATGTAATAATAAAGGCAACCGTCCCATTTGGGGGGAAAACTACATGGACAGAGACTTTCCTTGTGCCGGACCTGGCTGGAAACGAATTTTCTCAAAAAGTACCTTCAAAGTGCTCCAGTTTTCCCCCTTGCAAAGTCGGAGGATTTGAATTTTCTGTGTAAACAGAGTCCAGCTGCACGTTACGTAAAGAGAGTCAACGTGGGGCTGAGGCCGGCGACAGACCCAGCTCTGTTGGCCCGGCAGTACGCTCCAGCACCTGCCACAGGCATGCACATGCAGTCACGTTCCTCCAGTGACACCAGCAGTGCTACCCACAGCTACACTCCTGCTGTGGCCGAGCTCAGTCACAGGAACACCCAGGCATAAGTACCCTAAAAACAGCTCAAACAGCACCCACTCCCCTTCTACCAGCATTATTCCTTTCAAAGGCTTCCTTGGCAGGGTCTTTCCAGCATAAGTTGACCTTTCCCAGCTTTTCCAAGCTGTTCCCCTGATTACTCTCTGAGCATTAAGGCCCCAGAAGTCACTTGCAAGAACATCACACAATCAGAATGTGTGCACCACACCTCCATAGACAGAAACATCTTCACCACACCTCCAACACTGAGAGCAACATCGACAGCAGGTGACATTCAACAGGACATGTGACTTCCAGCCAATGAGAAGAGGTGCTGTCGTTTGGTGGTACACCTTCACAGCACTTTACTGAATAAAGAGCGTGAAAAGGAGATTCAGCAGCTCAGCAGTAATTTTGAGATGGGATGTGGGTGGGGAGCGACATGTTTCTTTTTACATTATTCCCCCAAAATAAGATTTATAATTCTGGCCTTTTCAGGAGAAGATAAAATTAACCTGAGGCTCAACTTAAATTTAAGTGATAACTTCGAGGCTATTTTTATTGAATAGATTCAACTAAAGTAAAATCCTAACCAATAATTAATTTTATACAGATAAAGCAGTTTAAAACAGGAAGGGTAAACTACACTTCTTGGCAGTAACAATGCTATGAAATTACATGCAGCTAGGTGAAACCTGTAAGGTGTTAAAGGTGGGATCCTAGGAAACCGACATAACACGCACCCCTGATACTCCTACGCAGACCCTGCTCCACCTATGTAAACAACATACACATCCGTCCATTTCTGTTAAGGGCCATTTGTGAGGCAAGTTATTTTCTACCCTTGAGCTGAAGAGCTTCACAACCACAGGTATTTCCATGCCTGACCACCAGCTACAGGGGTCCACAGTGAACAAAGGTGCCCTCCTTTGCGCTACCTGGCTCAAATCCCACTGTGAGAACTGGGAAAAATGACTGCATCCACAGCGCAGCTTAAGACTAAGATTTAGAACTGAGATGTAAGCTTCTGATCAATGTTCAGAATATGATCTTTGTGAACACCTGCATCAAAGTCATCCTTCTAGTTTTCATAAAACCCAAATTTTGCACCACTAATTCTGATGCTGATGTGTTTCGCTAACAGAGAACATGAGGACACTGTGGTGGTTTATCGCTATTTAATGACTCTATAATGAACTGGGGTGCACAGGGTCTCTTTCTGTCCCTGGCTTGCTTACCCGCCCTCGAAGATCCGGATACGCGATGACTCGCAGCGTTTGGACGTGGAGGGTGCTTCCTCCTCCCGCTTCCCTTTCTTCTCCTCCTCCTCCCTCTCAGGTGGAGGCGACTCCTTCACTTCAAAGGGGGTGTGGGGAGGTGTGTCTCGTACCTATACTCAGGACCAACAAAGACGACTTCAGTGGCTCTCCGCTACACCACATGGTACAGAAACGACGAGATCAGGGGGAAACTCACTCACACAAATTTATATCACTCCTACAAATGTATGTCACTCACACAAGTTTATGTCAAACCTACAAAAAGTATGTCACATCTACAAGTTGATGTTACTTGCACAAGTATATGTCACTGCTATAAGTTTGTCACTAGCACAAATGTGTCACTCGTGCAAGTTTACGTCACTTCTACTGTTGTGTTTTGCAACATGAGGATTTAAGTAAACCTTCCACATGAATTATAACCAGAAAAAACTTTGATTCCATTGGGAAATTGCTTAATGTATAAGTGTGCTTGTAATGAAGGCTTGAGCTTATCAGCGTGCACCTCCCAAACTCTAGAGGATACACTGCCACCGACCAAAGCTCTATATCCCTTATGTAATTATCGTAATTGTTTAGCTGATGCGTTAATACACACTAAATTAAAATCACAATGGTTAATACAGCTGGATATACAGTTGGAGGAATTAAGGTAAAATTAGAAAAGATTAAAGATTTAAGTGAAATGGACGCTAAGTGAAAATCACGATAGGCTAGGCGTCACTGTGACTCTACTACAAGCTGCCAAGTTTGAGGGTTGCTGCCATTTTATACAGATAAAATTCTTCTACAGTTACACCACCACTACTCTCACTCTTGTGTGCATTGTTGGCAAGCGTACAAAATTTGCTCATAAATGCGCACATTGGTTAGAAATGATTTTGTTTTTATTACTGGTTTTAATGGTCGCTACCTGACGTAGTCACTAAACTAGAAGTGGGTGTACGTAGCTTCCTCCAACACAGACATTATATACACATATTTATTGTTTTACTATGTAGTTTAATACTATGGAAATCTTTTGTTGTTGAGTTCATGTGCGTTTAAAGTACTTTTTTTTATAGAATTCTAAGGCACTTGCGTGTAAAGTGTGGCGTGCTCTACCAGAGTGACTGGGGAGCGACCTCTGCTGTGGTAGCAGGGAGACTCAGAGGGCAAACACCGCTCTGCGTTCCTCTGCGTGGTTTAGACGTGCATGATCATCAACATATCCATTATATCTTAATAAATCAGTTTACTGCCACTACTTTTGCATGAGCTCTGCATGCATTTGTAAGAAATTACAAGGTAAAGTAGAAATTGGTGAGGCGCAAAAAAGCAAACAAGACCTAGTCCCCAAAAGAAATTTGTCTTCTGATGTATGGAATACTTAAGATCCCACAGAGACGATGTTGACCATATAATTTGTCGGCACCACTTTGTGTCTGTTGGCACAACTCACAGCAACACCGCCAACTCACCTGACTTACTTTTTATGAAGATAACTCATTTTATTTGGCTACAGTTTATATTGGTAAATATTACAGTTCTTATCACAAAAATTTTAAATATCGCAATATGATATATGGCTGAGCCCTAATCAGAGAGCTGGGTTAATCTGGCTCTAAATTCTCAACCACAACATCTACAGTCAGCTGGGTGGGTGTGGATGGAATCAAGGGAATAGCACTCTCCTCCAGGTGCGCTATTGCTCAAGAAGTTCTTCATACGATAGAGGAGTATGAAGCAAGTAGCTGACACAACATTCTAAAATGATTTTGATTAAAAAAACAACTTGCTGCATGACATCAACAATGTAACCTAAACATGATGGCTGTTAGACTTACTTCAGTCATACGTGGCTTCCTGGCATTAGCTGCAACCAGCTTGCCAGCAGTGGGTTGTGGTGCCATGGCTGTGGTGTAGGTCTCCAGGCTGTGCTTCTGCTTCGAGCGCAACAGCGCAAGTGCCACCTTGGTGGAAAGACCAGGCAGGTTGGGGTTGTGCATGCTGACACACCAGGAGGAGTACACAGAAGCCTGGGGGTCCCTCTGGGGGGATGGGTTGGGTTTCACATAGTTCAGGTAGCACCAGCTGACCGAGGTGGTGGTATGAAGGCTATGGTATGATGGCCCCTTGTGACTTTCTGGACCCAAGACCCGGATTCTTATGCCCTCCTCCTCTTCTACCTCCTTGGAGGGCGCTGCCTCTTCTGGTGCTGCCTCGCCCTTGTCTTCTTCTGGCTCCTCTTCCTTTGCTTCCTCCACCTTCTCTTTGCTTTCATGCACCAGAGCAGCTTCAATAGCCACCTTGTCTTTAGCCTTGTCACCATCACCTCCTCTTCTGATGCCTTCACTGTCTTCCTTCTCTTCCTCTTCTTCCTTCACACGCTTCTGTTGCCTCTGTGCCTCAGTACTGAGCTCCAGGCTTCCAGCTGGGGAAAGCATGCGCTTGCTCCCACCCACACTTGCTGATCCATATCCCTCTTCTGAACCCATCCTGAGCTCCAATTCCAAAGGCAGGGTCATTGGCAGGTAACTCTTTGAAGTGGGGATCGTTAAGTATGGGCTCTGCAGTGTACGATCCTCTAGCTTGCTCATGAGAACCATAGCAGAGCAGCAGACGGGCTCATGGGATTGGGTGGTTACGAGGACCTGAGAGAGGGTAGTGTACATTGCACTGGCATAGGTGGGAATGTGGGTCTGGAGACGTACTGGCACTACAAGTGACACCACTGGTGCCAGCTGCTCTAGACAGGGTGCGATGATTGGGAGAGGATGGTGAGGTTGGTGATGATAAGGGATGGGTGTCTGCGAGGAGGATAAAGATTCTTTGGATTCCCCAAAGGGTTCTTTGGGAACCTGAAGGGTTAGTCCACTTGGCATGGGGAGGTAGAGGGCTTGGGCAGCACCAGTTGGATACTGCAAGGGAAGGAGTGATGAGAAGGGCTGAAGAGGAAGACCTAGATGATCTGCAATGCGGCGCTGAGCTCCGTGGAGTGGGGGTGGAGCAGTCTGCAAATAAGCTCGAGGGATGATCTGAGCAGATGGGACATCAGTGATGCCTGTCGTGGCAGGTAAGAGCTGAGCTAGCTGTCCTTGGGGGAATGTCTCTGGAGTTTGTGTATGTTGGGGATAAACTGACTGGGAGAGAGAAGGCAGTGAGGGTTGAAGAAGCTGTACAGACTTTGTTAAAGTATCTGGGCTATGCCTGGAGGAGGAGTGTGCCATGCTGGACTCTGAACCTGAAGATGGAGCAGGATGAGTAGTGTAGGACAGGCAGACCAGAGGAGTTCCAGGTTTGGCAGATGGACCAGCAGGCTGATCTTCCTGATCCGGCTCCCCCAGCGTGGCATGTTTCACCAGGAGGCACTTCCGTCTCTCCCTCCAGGTTGTGGAGGAGTGTTGTGGGGAGAGGCAACCATAGTCAAAGGACTTGCTCCGGGTTTCGACGATCTGGGCAGGGTGCTGGGTGCTCGCAGGGGCCTGCTCTGAAGCTGAACGCCTCATCTCCCGATGAGGATGGTGATGCTGGTGTGTGGCAGAAGGAACAGTCAGCATGTGGGAACCCTGGGAGCCTCTAGAAGCACCAGCTGAAGCCACCTCAGAGTCTGGTTTTCCTGAATCCTCAAAGGAAGCAGACCGGCTAGAGGCATGGGATATGCTGCTTTCCTGACTGGGACTGCGAGGCAGTGAAACTGACTCAAAGCTTGACTCCCCAGAGGACTGGGTTGCCTCAGCTAGTCGAAGGCGTTTCTTCTTTGGTGGCAGCTTCTCAGCTGGAAGCTGGGCTAAAGTCTGACTTCTCTGAGGCCACTGGAATTCCTCCACCTTCTCTGGTTCCTTAGTCAATGATGTCATAGCTGTGGTTGGGACCGGCACCATGTCTGCATCTGGCTCTTCGGTTACAAGGATCTCTGGCACTTGAATGTTATGCTGGCGAACCAAGCGGGATATTGGGTGTGGTTTCGGCGGTGGCTGCTGCTGAGTTTTCAGTGGCAGCGGTGATTGGTGTTCCACAGAAGGCAGTGGCACGCTAATTAGTTTCTCCTCTTTCTCTTGGCTTTCCACAGACATACTTTCCTGCTTTTCAAATGAGCTGGTATGCTGGATCACAGAGATCTCCTTCCAATTGCTTCTTCTGTCTGGTTCCACTTGTGTGGAAGTGCTCAAAGACGTCTCCCTTTCAAACATATCTTCTCGTCCCGGTACAGGGGTAGGGGCACTAAGAGGAAATGAAACAGCTGCTGGTCCTGGGCTGGGAGGGTCCTCCTCCAGACTCTCCTCTTTCCTCCTTTTGCGCACAGCCATTGCCATAGCCCTGAATTTATAATGCATCATTTGAGGTCTGTCCTCTCGATAAGTGCTGCTCTCCGGTCCCTTCTTGGGTTCCTCAGTCTGGCGTGCCGTGCAGAAACTGCGACGGTGTGACTCATAGCTCTCTCTTTTCTTACACCGGGTACCACAAGCTTCACACTCGTAGAGTCTGGGTCCACGCCGCTGCTTTCGACTCAGGTCAGATGTCAGAGGGGTGACAGAGGATGAAACTGTGGGAGCATTCTCCTCAGGGATGAACTCTGCTCCAAGCGGTACCTCAATTGCGGGCTGGCGCTTCAGCATGCGGTGATGGTGGCCTACACGCATCTCTGCTACCACAGCCTGCCTTTCGTCAAACGAATGACTGAGACGGAAACTGCGAGAAGTGGTGGCAGAATCGGCCTGGCCTGCTGAGGAAGGCATTGAGTGGCTTCTTAGGAGAGGCACTGTAGAAGCCTGACCAGCCATCAAATCAACATTGGGGAACTTGGGAAGGAGGGATTCACTTGAAAAGCCAGTAAGACTCATAGGAACAGCACTGCTGCTACTGGGTCCAAGCGCTTCTGACTTGGGATCTATGCTGCTTTTCCTGGAGAGGGAAGACCTTCTGGGCTTGACACTGTCAATTTCACTGGTGTCTACTACAGCTTCGTTAATGGTAATAAGTTTGGTAATGTGCTCTATGACCTGTGTCTTAGGCACCGTAAAAGGGATAGTCTTTTCCTCTTGCCCTAAAGAAGACGTGGAAGAGGACTGAAGGTGTTGGTGATGAGGGCCCCTTTGCTGTTGCCCCAGCCGTCCATACTTGCCCAGAATTATTTCAGCATAGGTTTTGGCATTGGTATTTGGAGGGCTCACCTGGGACAGCTCAGTGCTCCCAGAAAGGGAGCAATAACCTGACTCTGTACTACCCTTACTTCCTGGGCCCAGGGAGGAAGGGGGATCATCTGAAGAAGCTACTGGCACACGTTTCCTCTCACTTAACCTCATGGCTAGTCTCTGTTTAACTGCCTGGGAGTCCTCAGCTCTTTGTGGCTCCTCTAAGTTTGATGCCTCTGTGCTTCCACTCTTCTGTGAGGTCAGTTTCTCCTGGGAGGACACTGGGGCATGTTGTCCTGTTTCATCTTCTGAGTCTGTGCTTTCTCCCTCTGTCGGTTCTTCTGGATCCTCCCCCAGTGCACCCCCCTCGGGTCCACCTAAGCTATAGTCCTCCCTGCTGGTAGCCAACCCTGCTTTGATCCGGTGGGCATGGGACTTGCGATGTTTATACAGGTTGCTCTTGGTCTTGAAGGAGAATCCACAGGGGACACAGGGGTAGGGGCGCTCTCCAGTGTGGGAGCGAATGTGCTTCTGGAGAACACTAGGCTTGGCACATGGACGGCCACAGTAAGTGCATACATACTTTCCCGGCTTCTGGGGCTTACGTTCCCGCCTGGGTGGGGCACCCTCCTGGACTTCTTGGCTGCATTGTGATGGTATTACCTGGGCATGCAAGCCTTGAGTGGAAGAAGATGACTGAGAGGCTGTGGGAAAGTTCCTTCCAGAGGGACCTGGGGTACCTGCAAGCTGCCACGTCGGTACTGCTGCAGAGGTAGAAGACTGATGCTGCAGCCGGAGGAGCTGCCGCTCTAGGTCACTACGCTTAGGCTGCCGGTGATGGTGTCGCCCATGAGAGCCATGGGGAGGTCGGGAGGGAGCCGGCTGCAGCTGCTGAAGCTGCGACAGATGGTCCTCCGGGGGATGCTCAGACAGGGGATGCTCTTGCCCTGCAGACCGCTCCCCACCGGTCGGCTGGCTATGCTCGGCCTCCATAGAGTGGGGAGGAGGCCTTAAATAAATACTGGGAATGCTTCTGTCTTAGTCAGACCACACAGCCTCATTGATTTAGCCACAAAGCTGCAGAGCTCTCCCAGTACATAATGGCATGGAGAAGGCTCTGCAAAAAAATAGGCCAGAGGGTGTCTGAAGAGCGTCTCTTGTCTAGTGAATAAAGTTTCTTCTTCTTTCCTTTGTTTCACTTTATAATTATTAAAATTTCACGAGTTTATTTTTAAATCATATCCATGTATGGCAAAGGCCTCAATGCAACAGTATCAAAGCGGGGCTAATAGTAATATCCAAGCAGACTGTAGCAATCCATCACCCAGCGCCGAACAGATGATCACTTTGCATCTTGATCTTCCCATGGTTTACTGCAGATATCCAGTTTATTAGCGCCTCCTTTGGACTGGTCTTAGAGTTGGTCCATGGTCAGACAACGGTCCAGATGCACACAGCAACTTTCTTCTGAGATCCCTCTCAGCTTTCCGCTGCTGATTGTCACCTCACTTGTTCTGTGAAAACAGACACAGAATGGAGTATATCATCTCATTCTGTAAGTCATTATTACACCTGGTATTGGGCTGTCACATGACTCACTCCCAAAGGGAAATAGCCTTTTCCAGGTTGAATCTGAAGGTATATCCCTGCATGTGATTAATGTTTTTCAATCAGTTTCCCTTGTACGGTTCACAATGTACAAACACTAATGATTGGATTATCATATGAGTGGTTCTAGGCGTTAACCCTCTGGAGTCAGTCGTACCGCCTGCGAGATATAACAGAAATTTCGCCAAACCATTTAAAAGTTTTAAGAGTTTTTATCATATAAACATTTTACAAACTTTTCAAATGTATATCGGTAGAAACTAGATACATTTTTAAAGCTTTGCGATACGAATAAAAAGAAAGAGTGACTGACTTAAGCGTCTGCGTCTCGAAGCAGCTCTGATCGCCCACTGGCGAATCACGCTATTCACATGATAACGACACGATAATCCGACAGTTGGTATTGGGTAAAGAAATATATGAATACGCCCATTGTGACTCAAATAAACAAGAGCACATGTCTGGGTAGTGTTTACACTGATCGGCTACAACATGGCACATGCATACGTTTCTGCTGCTGAAGCTTTGCACAAGCACTGCCGCTCCGAGCAGCGAATCTCATACCTGTGCTCATTTCAGTGTCGTTCATTCTCATGCGAATGCATTCCGAATACACGGTAATGCAGCTATTTAGAATGTGAATAGCGATCTTCAGGTGAAAGCGGTGCTACATGCCCCCGATGTAAGGTTAACATATCACAGCAAATGAATTTCAATATCTTTTTTCCCCTTTTTTTCTTTCTTTTTTTCCTTTTTTTTCCATTTTTTCGATTTTCAATATCTTATGCACCAAACTTACTGAAAAATCTGAATCTTTCCCATCATTTCCTGCTACTTCCTATACCTTTGAAACAAAACTCATTCATATGACATCGCTACAGCTCCCGGCTGGTTTTATAGGAAAAATTCTTCATCCTCTCCACTTCCATTGGTCAGTATTCGATGCCAATCCAGAAGAGATTCTCTCTGCTATCAGAGTCAAGATCTGGGTGTAGTTCAGCCAGGAAGGCAGTATCCATCACACTACTAATGATGGTGCTCATAATTCTGTTAAATCAATATTGATTTCTCAGTTATAATTATTTAACATTAATATTTTTAAATCTATTATATCTTTCAGTTTTGCAGTCATGTAGTACAGTAAAACCAGACCTCATTTCAAAACAGCATCTGCCAAGAAAATATATATATTTCTAAGATCTACAGCATAACAGTTACTGGATTTACAGTATTGGATCTCACTTTAAGTATCAATTCAATCCACCCAATCCTGTACAAACCTCATCAGGCAACACCTTAGATTAAGATGCCCTTGAAGGTGAGTCAGTGATGTTGGCACTGTCAATACCTCAGTGTCTACATATGAATTACAGTCCTTGTTCAGCGTTGAACCCTCTGGCTGATGTCTGAACTGAAACAACAAGAGGCCTTCTCGTCAACACCTGGCCACTCCCCCGCCGCCCCCCACCACACCAAACTGCACACACCGGGCCACAACACACAAGCAGGCTTTGGCTTAACATGCATACAAGATCCAAGGTCCCTTAAAACCTTTCCCCCACTGAGGTTTATTAGCCTCAATGGGAACAGATCTAGAGGTTATTCACTTACAGGTCATGTGTCTGCCCAGGCATATGGCACTTCTGAACATTTTCCTCTTCTTTTTTTTTTTTACTCAGCTGACATTTAAAAGTCCTTGACTAAAGCACAAGTAAAAAGTGCACAAGCATTAGATTTCTAGTCCAGAGGGTCCAAATCTGATTAATCTAAGCGGGCGAATGGCAGTCATGTTGTAAGTGATTAATCTGAATTGAAAGCCGTCCCATTCATTAGTTCTCAATGATCACTTCATTAAGGCTAAATCTACGGCAATTTTCTGCCACTGCCCAGTTTCGTGGGCGACCGCCTTTTGTATGCACAACCACCACAAAGGCGAAACAGAAAACACGGCGTAAAATCGATGTCCCAGGTCCACTCGCCACCAACAGAGAGATGTTGCTACTCTCGGAATAGCAGTCACCCATTTCTGCCTCTCGGCTGTGAAAGCTACTGCAGGACTGAGGCTGCTGGATAGTCACAGTAAAGGAGAAAGCAGCTACATTTCATTCTACAGATAAAAACAAAGTGACCAAAAAATATGAATGAAGCCTTTCTTGCTAATATCATCAATATCCACCCACTTTGGCAGGTATAATAACTCCATTGTGCAACCAAATAAAGAAATACTTTGGGTATCTTTTGTTTTGGCTTAGAGGAAGAGAGACACGTTTCCACGCAAAGGAGCACAGAGTAAAGACAGTACGTCTCCTACTCTAACAAACACGGTACAGATCAGATCCTCAGAGGGGAATCTACTGTGTCTGGATAAAGGATGCGAGCCACACTCAAGCTGGGCTGGAAGGATTGGCGGACGGCTCAGTTTCGGAAAACAATTTAGGCGGAGCAGCACATAGCTCCTCGCGGGCAGAGCAGCTGGCTCGCACACGCTCCGCGAGACGCTAGCCGGCGGGTCATGGCGTGGCAAGCAGATTCGCTCAGAAGGCTCAGCCTTAGCCGGATAACTGAGCTAATTTGTCTCTAATGAAACGCAGATTCTCTTTGGAACACTGCATTTGGGGCCTCATCTGATTTCTGGAAAACTGTGAAAGGACCCCCCCCCCACCCCATCCACCCACCCCACTTTTTCCTGGATAGCAAAAGCGAAATGAATAAGCAGAACAGAAAGGGGGGGGCGGTTTCCAGACAGTGCTTCCAGCACGGCAGCATTCAGGCACTAGGGGGAGCTGTAGATAAGGGGAAGAGGATGAAAGAGGAGGGAGAACTGAGAAGAAGGATGATGTGAACGACATGAAGAGTATCAGCAGACCATCTGCACTTAAAAACGCCACAGCCCTCTAGCCACACACCCCCACACAGGTAGTCAGGGCGACGATGTCGCCACATAAACATCGCGCACAGCTTCAGCAGTGATACGTCTTTCGCGGTCATCGTCCCTAGAGCATCCCTCAGCTGATCCATCCCGCAGGGGAGCAGTCCTGGGCATCTCTGGTAGCGTTTTGCGGTCCGGGTCCGAATCCAGCAAACTCTCTTCCACAACCACCCCCTCAGCGCACATGGTGCAGTTCCCCAGCCTGTCCCACTGACTGTCACAATGGCCGACTCCCGACCCAGCCACCTTGCCAGATGTTACCCACCAGTTTTTCATGTCTTCCAAAAAAACAGAGGGGGGGCGGGAGGAGAACTTGCCCACACTCCACATGGTAAATTATTAAAGTCCCCATCGCTATACGGAACGCCGACCTCTGTGTATGACAAACGCTCTGGCTGAAGCGGCAGAGGCTGCGTGGCAGCCTGACGAGTTTTTAACAAGGCCGGTTCTGTGAGCTTCGCATGCGTTTCCTGGATACTGGCTTCATTACTCATCTGACTGCCAAAACAGACACCCCAGCCCTCCCAGCCCTCAATTCCCTGGAATCCGCCTTCATTGCTAGACTGAGTTTGTTTTCCCAACATCTGTTCACAACACAGCAGTGAGTATCGACGTAACAAATGTGTGAAACCCTGAAAGGATTCTTTCATCACGTAGGATTCATTTTTAGTCACACTTACTGTTGTGTAGAAAAACTGCTGTATTGATGCTGGCCAAGTCACATTAATGACAAAGCACACTTGAAGTCACTTGTATGTCCAGGTTCACTGTGACTCCATTCTAGATAAGTGGCTATAGGAGAAGAATGGAGACACACAAGGTCCCGCAAACAGAACTGAAATAAAAACAGGAAATCATACAAAATAATCCGAACAATAACCAGAATACCATGAAGTGGTGAATACTTCAAACGTTTCTCACTTAAGCACTGATCACCAGCTCAGAGTGATAGTATATGCTAATGTTACTCTGTCTGAGGATTGATGTAGGCTGGGTCGAACTCATACCCTTTAAACACTGTGAACCAGTGGTTAATGGAGAAACTTTATTCCTCACATCTAAAATTTATATTATATATTATCACTTGATCAAGCCACATCTAGAGGGCAGCATTTCTGACATATTTAATATTGGCCCCACATGAGAGAGATGGCTTATTCCTTTTTAACACAGGGGTACTGATGGGGCACATCATCGCCATACAAAATACGGCAATATGATATTAAATAGCAGTATTTCCATCAATTGTGAGTGGTGCTCTTCAGCTTTAGTTTGCTTCTACAAGCAATTGTTTATGTACCTGAAAAATGCACGTATAATAATGCGTGTGTCTGTATGCAAAAAACATGTTCAATAACATGACATCGAGCAGCCGCCCCCCCACCTCCAGGTGGCACAGTCTGCATTCTGTCTGCTCCACTGGTCCATGCAGTCAGCTAGAGGGGGCCCTCAGCGCCAGATCTGTCACAGCACGGGAATGCAAGGGGGGGGGGGGGGCGTGGCAGGCACGTGCGGGTCACGTGCCGCGGCGGC
>JAODUD010000134.1:25766540-25779450 GCA_026784285.1 Stomatorhinus walkeri
CAGCATAGCTACATTAATGCCAGAGGCAATAGTGAATGGAGAGAAATGAATGTAACTGTGCCAACAGCATAGCTACATTAATGCCAGAGGCAATAGTGAATGGAGAGAAATGAATGTAACTGTGCCAACAGCATAGCTACAGTAATGCCAGAGGCAAAAGTGAATGCAGAGAAATGAATGTAACTGTGCTAACAGCATAGCTACATTAATGCCAGAGGCAATAGTGAATACAGAGACATGAATGTAACTGTGCTAACAGCATTGCTACATTAATGGCAGAGGCAGTGGTGAATGCAGAGAAATGCTAGCACCTGTGCTAACAGCATAGTTGCATTAATGCCAGTGGCAGTGATGAACGCAGAGAAATGCTAGCGCATGTGCTAACAGCATAGTTGCATTAATGCCAGAGGCAGTGGTGAATGCAGAGAAATGCTAGCGCCTGTGGTAACAGCATAGTTGCATTAATGCCAGAGGCAGTGGTGAACGTAGAGAAATGCTAGCACATATGCTAACAGCAGGTCTACGCAGTGAAACTGAAGCCCTGTGGCTGGGATTAGTTCAAGCTGCCACAACCTCCAACCAATGAAAAACCCACTTGACTCAAGCTAAACATTTTCTTCAACAGAGGGGAGGGTGGGAATCTGAGCCACCTCCGGCAGAGACTCTCCCAAATAGCCCCTCCTGAACCTCAGTGAAGCTCTTAGCTTGGGTGGATATGGTAAATTAAACAAGTAGATTAAACATGGTTCGCTCCATCCAGGCTAAGGATAGCAAGCACAGTCATCCTGATGCCCTCAACACTATTGCTGTCTTTGGCATAAATGTCATAAATCTGTAGAATAGGGGGTTGATATAAATTTGATTAGCAGGCTGCTCTTACCCCTACTACATTTGTAGCAGTAAGCTAATTACGGTATCCATCTGTTAATATTCAGCTACTTCAATTAGCTGCCTACGGATGATTCCTGCTCATATTATTGGCCCAGTTGCTTTGCCGAATCATTAGACCATCCGTCTACAAACAGCTTTCTCCTGGTCAGGGCCGCAGAGATCGGTACTGTATGTATCATCTCAGTTATCATGTACTTTCAGTAAGTAGCATTTTATAAATATCAGTGGTGGTTCGGTTCATGTTTGTAATGGAAATTGAGAACGGAAATTGTCTGAAAATGGCAATAAGAAAAAGGGGTAGTAACAGGGAAGAGGGTTTCACTTCATTAAGGGGTAGTAACAGGTAAGAGGGTTTCACTTCCAGGTGTACAGTGGTGCTCAGGCGTAATCAGCAGCCAAAGCATAACTCCATCATCATGATGCCTTAACTAGATAATACTTTTGAAATGGAACAACAAACTCATTTTCAGCTACTATGATCAGGTGGTGTTATTCGATTTGAAGTGGTAATTACCTCCCATGGATGTATCAGTCACATTCTTAACAGCAGCTGCTGTATACAGTCGTTATCATTTTGCTATTTAGCTTTTACTTTTTTCCAAAGCAACATCTGTCCATGCATCTTCCCGGTATAATATAGGAATTCCAATCATTCATGCTCAAGAATTCAGGAAGATGTGACCTGGGATCTGAACCAACAACCTTCAGGAGACAATATTGCATTCTTGACGACAATCCACAGACACATGTTTCTTATAAGCTGAAGGTTGAAGAATGAAATTAAGTACATTACACTGA
Source organism: Stomatorhinus walkeri (assembly GCA_026784285.1). Classification (NCBI taxonomy): domain Eukaryota; kingdom Metazoa; phylum Chordata; class Actinopteri; order Osteoglossiformes; family Mormyridae; genus Stomatorhinus; species Stomatorhinus walkeri. The sequence continues at coordinate 25,768,230 of JAODUD010000134.1, forward strand.
CTATTCTGTTGTGTGTATATAAGGCATATCTGCCTATGTTTGCTGCCCAATAAACAGAAAATTCTGACTTTCCATCCAGTTGTTATCTCCAAAACTAGCCTCCCCATGAATGTCTCCTTACAGTAATTAATTTCTTCATTTGAAAAGCATTACTCCTGTTTTTCAAGTTCTCTCCAAAAGACTTTTCTATTCCCCATCCCAGCTAAGGAGGTTCTCTATAACTGGCTCACCAGGTTCTCTCGAGTGTGCTGGAGTGACGAAGCCTCAACAACGATAGCAGTGAACATCGTTCTTCATATCTGCTTATGTTGATGAAATACCTAAGCTTACTACCTTCCTGGGGAAGACTGATTATCAAATGCAGTTCCTCTGCATTTTAGTGTATGATTCCTTGTAGTTCTTGGGTCAGCCACACTGTCACAAACCTTTATATCACAAAAAAATTAAGGGAACACTTTGAAAACACATTAGATCTCAATGGGGAAAAATCATGTTGGATACCTACACTGATATGTACTGGGTAATGTGTTAGAAATGAAAGAATGCCACATCGTCTTATGGAAATCAAAATTTTCAACCTACAGAGGCTGAATTCAAAGACACCCCGGAAATCAAAGTGAAAACATGATGCAGCAGGCTAGTCCATTTTGGCGAAATTTCATTGCAGCAACTCAAAATAGTACTCAGTAGTTTGTATGCCCCCCCACATGCTTGTATGCATGCCTGACAATGTTGGGGCTGCTCCTAAGGAGACGATGAATGGTCTCCTCCTAGATCTGGACCAGGGCATCACTGAGCCCCCGGGCAGTCTGACATGCATCCTCGCGGCGTCGGATGGACATAATGTGCCAGGGGTGCTCTATTGGATTTAGGTCAGGCGAGCGTGGGGGCCAATCAATGGAATCAATTCATTCTCCAGTAACTACCTGATTACTCCTGCATGAGGCTGGGCAACGTCATGCACGAAGAGGAACGCAGGACCCACTGCGCCAGCTTAGGGTTTGACATCCTGATACCCAATGGCAGTCAAGGTGCTGTTGTCTAGCCTGTAGAGGTCTGTGTGTCCTTCCATGGATATGCCTTCCCAGACCATCACTGACTTTTACATCTGTCACCTGTGCTCAGCGTGAACCAGCACAGGGTGGCAGTGGTGGACCTGCCTATTTAGGTATTCTATGGCAAATGCCAGTTGAGCTCCACAGTGCTGGGCAGCGATCACAGGGCCCACTAGAGGACGTCGGGCCCTCAGGCCACCCTCATGAAGTCTGGGCGTCAGGCCACCCTCATTCACACCAGTGGCCTGCTGGGGGTCATTTAGGGCTCTGGCTGTGCTCATCCTGTTCCTCCTTGCACAAAGGAACAGATACCGGTCCTGCTGATGGGTTAAGGACCTTCTACGAACCTGTCCAGCTTTCCTAGACTAAATTCCTGTCTCCTGGAATTTTCTCCATGCCTTTGAGACTGTGATGGGAGGCACAGCAAACCTTCTGGCAATAGCATGTTTTGATGTGCCATCCTGGAGGAGTTGGACTACCGGTGCAACCCCTGTAGGGTTCAGGTATCGCCTCATGCTACCAGTAGTGACACTGAAAGCAAAATTAGTGAAAAAACAGTCAGAAAAGATGAGGAGGAGAAAATGTCAGTGGCCCCCACCTGTTAAACCATTCCTGTTTGGGGGGGCGTCTCATTGTTGCCCCTCTAGTGCACCAGTAGTTAATTTCATTAACACCAAAGCAGCTGAAACTGATTAATAACCTCCTCTGATACTTAACTGACCAGATAAACATCTCAGAAGTTGAATTGCCTTTATGCTATACTCTGATTAAAAAGTGATCCTTTAATTTTTTTGAGCAGTGTACATCTATTGATTGCCCTTGCTTTCTCAGTAAACATGACTGATTTGAATATATTTGCATCTGCCTAACCTGTTCAAAAATATACTGGGGCAATGGTAACTCCTTATTTATAATAATTCATAATAATATAATAATTCATAATTCATCTGTACTCCACAAAGTCGATGCAAGTCTCCTTAATTCTCACACCTTTCTATGTCTCCCCCTATGAGCCACAGATGGTAGCACGCCTAAATCTCTCGATTTCCCCCCAATCTCTCAGTTCCCACCAGGAGGGCACTCGCACTGATTAAATGTCAGCTGATTCCTCACATAATTCCCATTCCTGTATTGATCAAGCCTGCACATGTCCTCTTAGGGGGCTGAGTCGGGCTACGTGAACCAATTTCCATATGCTAGTCCTGTGATATGCACATCATGGCATGCAGTGTCTTGTTATAAAGGATGATGCAGTGTCTGTACTGACTAGTATAATATCCACCCATTGATCCATCTTTCATAGCCACTTTGCCAGTACTGGATAGCAGGATGTGTGAAGTTGCACAGCTCTGTCTGATTTAAATGACAGGAAATTTTATAAGCAATAAAAAATCAATGCAGTAAACAAAGACAGAAGCACTTCAAATACAAATCACACATAACTACTGTATATATTTTTTTGCAGAACCAACTAATTAACACAGCCTGGAACAGGGATAAGATTTGTTTTAGAAAGGTTTTTGATGTTTTTTTGTCCACGATCTGTTTTCATCCAATTTTAAAACTTATTAGAATTTTTATTTTTTGTAACATGATGTCCTGTAAAAACAGTATTAATTCTAGTAGAGGATTATAGATTAAGTGAGTCTTCAGGTTAAACTCTTAGCAAACTGCTGACACAGGCTAATCAAGTTATATGGTATTTTTGGTTGTTGGTAATTGAACTATATGCAAAATGAACCCATTTTAAGATCAAATGGTAATTTCTCAAGACCAAAGGAACATATTAATATTTCTCATATTGAGTTTCAATCTAGGGCATTTTGATTTCACAATATTGAAAAGCAGGCATAAAGTCATCTTGCGGCGAGACCCAGACTAGGTACGGTGGCGAGAGTGTGTGTGTGTTGTGCCATTTGAAGGCTGGCCTCCACTTGCAGCTTTTAGTGTGTCAAGGGCAAATTTAGGGCACAAGGACAGCAAATGCAAAATAACTGAAGCTACTCCTCCTTGATTTAAATGTCAGTGTGGTGAAATGAAAATGCCATTGATTAAATGGAACCTGTTCCACTCCTGAAAGGCTGATTTAACCCTAAATAATATCAAAACACCTCTCCTATGGGCCCCGTGTTCAGAGCTCAGAACGCATTGCTTTGTGTGCATAATATCACACTGAATTGCATTCTCATAGTAAACACACAAAATTAAAATCTGCATGACTATATTAAATAGGAAGTGTAAAACACTCTTTCAGTATAATAAATGCACTTCATTTATTTTTCAAGTGCATATCCAGTACAGGGTCATTGAGTGTTTGGAACAGATGCCAGTCTCTCTCTCTCTCTCACACACACACACACACACACACACACACACAAAGGCACCATAAAGACAATTGACCTGCATGTGTAACTGACCTAACAAAAACACATATAGAGAGCTCTTGTGAGGTCAGGCACTGATGTTAGTATGCATATCAATGCATTTTGGACAATTCTATGCTTCCAACTTTGTGGGAACAGTTTTGGGAAGGCCTTTTTCTGTTACGGCGTGACTGTGCCCCAGTGCACAAAGGGAGACAGGTAAAGAGCATGTGCTTATTACACATGACACCACACCTCAGGGATGAGAACCTGTGTGTAGCCGTACAGCAGGTGATTCCCCAGCACTACATTAGTCCAATGGAACAGTGTGAGTTTTTTTTCCAGTGGCTGCAGTGCCAATCCTGCCACCAACCCCCAGATTTTCCCTGTAAATTGGAGGAGCTGCTTTCAACTCTGTATATAGATTAACGTCATACCCAAGACAAAGTAACTGCAGGTTAGGGGCCTTGCTCAAGGGCTCAACAGGGAAGAAACACCCCAGGTATTCATGGGATTTGAAGCAGCAACCTTCTGATTGCTGGCACGGATCCCAATTTCAGGGCCACCACTCCACCCACAAGTTTACAAAGCATGGTCCATAAAGATGTGGTTGGGTGAGTTTAGTGTGGAAGGACTTGACTGGCCCACACAGAGCCCTGACCTCAACCCTATCAAACACCTTTGGGATGAACTAGAATGGAGATTGTGAGCCAGGCCTTCACATCCAACATCAGTGCCTGACCTCACAAATGCTCTTCTGGATTAATGGGCAAAAATTCCCACAGACACACTTCAAAATCTTGTGGAAAGCCTCCCAGAAGGGTGACAGCTGTTATAGCTGCAAAGGGGGGACCAACTCTTTACTGCCTATGGCTTTAGAATGGGATACCAGAAAGGTTCCTGTAGGTGTAATGGCCAGGTCTCCCAATACTTTTGCCCATATAGTGTATATGTAAAAAAATGTTAAACATTGTACATGAGATGATATTCTCAGCTTGGGTTTATGCCAAAAATAACCAAAGAGCCCCACTTACACCAGTGACTAAACGCAATGAAACTGTAAACCCAGAAACAAAATCGTCCTGAAACATTTTTTTTTCACCCGGAAAATGTTTCTCCAGCCCTATGCACACTTCCTGATCCAGGATGGCCTTGAAGGGAACATGATGAAAGGCACATTGGTGTGGCCTGCAGAGATCAAAGTCACCTTAATGAGACAGATACCGATGTTCATCCTAATTAGCCAGCAAAAAGATGCCCCCTAGAGGAACCGCAAAAAGTAGGTAGTGGGTTATTAAGGTCTATGAACAGATCTGCTGGCAAGTTTGTGAACCGCAAACCTGAAAATTCTAACAAGCTCTTTATCGTATCATTAGTATATATCAGTACTCCTAGATAATCGGGAATATTTTGTTTCCAGTAAAATGCCAAATGAAAACATTTATCTTTGATAACTGATTATCTAGCACATGGTTGTGGTGAGTGTGGAAATCAGAGACACCTACCAATTAACTTTAATCACACTTATGAGAGGAAATCAGCACAGATCCAGGGGCAGGAACGGAACCCAGATGGGAGGCTCTGCTGGTATCACCAGAGCCCCACTGTCATCAAAAGGAATGTATGTGCAAAAGATAAATGACAGGTGCAATACTGTGCGATAGTCTTAGGCAGCCAAAGAGAAATAAGGTTAAATGTTCTTCATGCTGGGGTAAAACTATGCTATTGTTTCTGTCAAAGTATGTTAGCTTAGCCATTTCAGAACTTCTGCTAAAATCACCCCAGTATTTGCAGCCCCCATCCAACACTCCCGTATACATTCTGACTCGACCACTAGCGCACCTTGTATAGCTAATTAGTATCTCATTGATTTTTTTGAATGAATTAAATTACTTAAGTGAGCTGGTGGTGAATTTTAATAAAAACCTGGAAAGGCTGAGGTGTCCCCGAGGAGAGGTTTGGGAACCGGAGTGGTGTTCATCTCACCACCCAACTAGGCATCAGTGACTTTTTAGAGGGCAGAAGAAATCCTTACTAGTTTTTATTGCGTTACTCTTAATTTGCAAATGTTCTAGTGTTAAATCGTGTTGTGAATGAATTACATTACAAATGGCCGTTCGTGACTTGAAATGTCTGTAAGTCATTATTCAACATCATTTTAAGGGTACACGCAAGTACAAAGAACTAGGATGCTGGGAGTACGCACGCTACGCTGCTGTGCGGTGGGAGTAGTGTCCAGAAGTCATACTAGGCGGAATTGGCGTGCAGGAAAAAAATATTGATGTTGCGGACAGGAAATTTGGACTTATGGTCCTATTCGTCTGAAAATTCGTAAGTTGAAAGTTTTTAAGTAGAGGAGCCTCTGTACTGTATGTGCAAAAATATGTGGTGCACATGGTTCTTTAAGTATGATGAGCTGTGTAACTAATTAAAGTGCCAAGAAGGAAACTGGTGGCTGCTATATAAATGTAAGCTGAGTTCAGTGTGGTTTTCCCTTAAATTTTAGCACGATATCCCATTGTTAACTAACAAATGTCAGAAGACTTTAGCAGGCATGTGAAAAAAACTCAGCGGCCTGGATATGATTACAAACCCATTGTAAGATCTGAGATCTGAGAAGTGTGCTATAAGACAGATTTAAAGTCAAAGGTGACTCTGCCCACAAGATTCGTGCTTCAAGATGGACCCATTGCTGAACAAAAAGAGGCACAGAACTGCAGTACCAGTCAAAGAGCTGCACACAGATACTAAGAGAAGGGGTTTCTTTATCTTTACTAACTCCAATGCTAAATAAAAGTGACAAAACAACATAAATGGAACCATGGAATCATTTTAAAAGGTAGCCAATCAAAAATATGTCATATATTACAATCTTTAATGTAGCCACCCTTTGTCTTGGTGAAGACGCTGCACCATTTTGACATTCTCTAAAGTAACTCCATGAGGTTGGGAATTGAGACCTTTTTTCAGCAGCACTGAAGGAGCTCTTCCATATTCCCAGTGCTCCCAGGGTGCTTTTCCTTCACGCTCCAGTCCAGCTCGCCTCAAACTTAGGTCGAAGTCAAAAAGCTTAGGTCAAGTGAATGTATAGGCATGGTAACCTGCTTCATCCCTCTCCTGCATGGCCTGGAGGTGGGTCATTTTCTTACTGAAAAACAAATGAGGGTAAATAGGCTATATATCAACAGAGCTGCAGGCACCCAGACATACCTGATGTTCACTTGCAGCTGTTTGTTCTCCTGTGATTCTGTGAATCCTAAAGACATTTACACCAGGGTGACTAGGAGGAAATACCGTCTTGGTGACAGGGAAAAAGGACCATGGTTTCATCTTAACTTTACAAAAGACCATCTGTATAATCAACCCAACAGAAATGATCTGAGACAAGCGATTCATGCAAGACGTGAATCTGGAATCGCTGAACCAGTTTTATAAGCAAGAATGAGGAAAAGAATCCATGGCTGCCTTAGATTGTGTGACAGCATCCTAAATGAAAACATCTGCAGTGTTCATATTTATGTTCCATAAGTTGTCTTCCAATCACTTATCTAGTAGAGGGTTAGAGGTCAGCCTGGGGTATCCCCGGCACCCGTATTGGAGTGTTAATCCAGCCTAGGGCTCACACATACTAAGGGCAATTTAGAGACTCTATCTGAGGCACCCAGGGAAGCTGGCACACCATGTGGGGAAAGCAGGGGAAGAACTGAGTCACCAAAACTCACGGTTGGCAGCAAAGGTGCAACTCATTGAGCCACATTGCTGCAGTTTTTAAAACATGAAATAACAGTTCAGGATTCAGGATGTCTTAATCATGTTTTGGAGATCGGACGAAGATTTCTGAGAAGCACGCATGGCGAGAGGTCTGCATGCATTCAAGCAGCGCTTGAATTTCTGTTGGAATTCTGTTTTTGGGCCAGTAAGCTGGATTTAATTCTCCGCTTTAATCAGTAAATTGTACTGCAGAGCACCAACTACCCCTTCAGGCAAATCGCAGAACAATTCTATAGAGTAATAACTTCTATGTGTTGGGTTTGTTACTTAAGCTAGCAGGTTTGCAAGATCTTTGTTTCTCAAACTGTAGATAACACTGCTGATCACTGTAGCTTTTGCGGGGGACAAATGGGAAGCAGGTGAGATTTCTCTCTCCTTTTCATTCCCTCACCTCACTGTGCATCACACCGAAATACAATACAGAAATCACAAGTTCAGCAGATGCAACCACTTCTCACTTCTACTACTTTCAACCACAACCATTTCCAACATTATTGGTTTTTGGCCAGACTTCAGTAACCCATGTGTTTTTCTTTGTTAAATATAAACTAAAATATAACCTTAGAGGAAGCAAGTTTCAGCTGGGAACATAACTGGGAACGTCAGTTTCATTTAGCACAATTGGTCTGCAGTTACATTTGGAGGAAAATACGGCTTCCGTGGATGTTGGAGTTATCAGTTAGAATCCGAACAGGTCAGGAGGCCCCCTATAAAGGCAATCTCTCCAAACCAGTTCAAGGAGTGAGTCACCACCAGGGCTTTGGGGGATCCATGAAATAACTTCACAGCAGCAGAAATCAGCTGTGTCAGCCTGACATCAATATGTAAGGAGACAGGAGCCTGTGTCTACATTGGGCTGACCCACTTCTTGATTTAAAATGACAGTCCTGTCTATTCCTGGAACCAATAAATGGAACTATTGTTAACTGTGCACAGAATAGATAAGACGTTGCTTTAATGTGTTAACATTTACTGAGTGGTAGAAAATATTAGTGTTTAAGAAAGTGTCTTTATAAGAGACATCTGTTCAATAACATCTGTTTTTTAATATTATATAGATCGAGCCACTTTAAGATAATTTTCACGTTGATCCTTCCTATAAAATGCTGCATGTTTTGGTACTGGTTAAAAGGTTACAAAAGCCACATACGCTTCATTTTCATTTTCGAAGATTTGCAAACCTGTTGAATGACACGGTGATTCCAATAAGTAATGGGTTGGCAAGTCTGACGCCGACTGGCTTTCGATCACAGCACGCTACTTCGCCTCTGTCCTTGCTGGAACTAAACCGGAGACGTACCATTTCGAGGAAGCAAAAGGGGGAGTCGGGTTTTTCCAAAATCAAACTACTTCGCATTTGGTTTGATTTTGTTGAAAATGATCAAAGAAATATATATTGTTAAAAAGATATGTTGATAAAGTTTAAGATATCACATCAACATCCTCTTCATCAATTCACAGCTTTAGTTTTCCAGTCTGTTCGGCTGATAAACCCCCTCGGCGTGCTTTGTTTTTGGTACCGCCCCCTCAGTGATACCCTGTGCGCACTCACAGAACAAGCGATACAACAAGGTGTCAGCGGCGGTGGAAGTGAGGATGCTCTGAGTCTTCGGAGCCTGTTTAGCCTCCGGCGTCATTCTCTTTTAACACAGGGTAACAGAAAATATATAAGAACTTTGGATTTTGTGTTTCTCATCTACAAGCAGCGACTTCACCACCGGTAAGCCTTCTTTGCTGTCCGTGTTTTCCTGCCACTCCGATGCGTTCTTAGGAAAAGCTTTGGGCATCGTTAATGGAGTAATGCTGGGAGATAGGCTGTAATTTGTGTTTCACTTGAATCGCAAATGGCATCAAGATTCGGATGCAACTTTCAAACTTGAATCTTTGTAGGACCAAAACGGTTATTTGTGTTTACCACACTAAAATAATGTATCATAGCAGTATAATTTAATAGAAAGCTTTTCGGGAGCACTTCACTTTTTAGGTGAAGATGCATAAATGTATAGAAACATGGCCCGCTTGCGATCCGAATTTAACTTTTTTCCCAAACCCCTTCCTGACTGGCACGCGCACCCCAGCGCTTTCCCGACGATTATATTTAAATTGCAAATTCACTCAAAAGTGCGATACGTGCTTTTCATTTTTCCCTCTGAATAAATGTTGCAGGATAAATACCTTACATTTTCGGAGGCGGACTCCAGAGTGGCAGCCTCCTCGACACTTTGTGACACCGAGCCCGGGGCTGTAAGTGCCCGTAAATTATTATAAGGGACTTCTTTATTTATCGTAGTAACGGGAAATCAAGCGGAAAGTTCTACCGCCGGCACAAATCTGATTTAGGTACCGCAACACTTTGCGATGCCTTTTGCTTCCTGGGAAGCACTTCAGAAATACGTGATAGAAGCGATCATGGAGTCTAAGCGGAAGGCCGTTGTATGGATCCCAAAGGGAGAGTCGGCCGACTCTATTTGTAGCGATAGACACCTTTAAAATGAGCAGTGGAAGTGCTGAAACATGGAATTAAATCTAATACTAAAACTTAGTAATTTTGAGTCCCCCGTGGCCCTGTTGTCTTCTTTTGGGTTCCTATGGGGACCGTGATGTATTACCTTGTTAGGGGGTGCAGCATCATCCCTAGGGGGGCCACTGAGCTCTGGGGAAAACTCTTGTCCTGAGGTCATGTTGCAGTCTACTTACTGTGACAGTGCTAGCTAATGTCTGTCACCTTCTTTTCCCATAACACAAAGACACACACACACACGATGACAGGGTGTTATCTGACAGGTGAGATATCAGACCGTCCCATAAGGGCCCGCTGCCACGATCTTGCCCCTTAGGTCAGTGACTTTGCTGCGAGCTGCCTAGTGGTGCTGTCACACAGCCTAAATGAATGACCAGTGGGAATATGCACTGCCTTTGCTGTAGCCTCCAGTTAAAAGGAAAGTGTAATGGTTCAGTTGTTCAGAATTTACTTACATGTTACGCATTTACTCCAAACAGCACCCTTCAGAATGGGACACCAAGCTAACATGCTGTGCAGTGTTATCTCCAAATTATCTCCAAGGTGTTACACATTCCCAATTTACAATACTCATTCATCTTTAACCATTTTTTCTGGTCAGGGTCACAAGGGACTTGGATCTTATGGCAGGCAGGATAAGACACGGTCTAAGGGACCACCCTGAATGTGATGCCAGTCTGTTGCAAGGTACACACACACGCAGACACACACACACGTAGACACACACTCACGCAGACACACATTTTGCCAGTTAGCCTAACTGCGTGAGACGTGCACACTTCATATACAGCGTGAAGGTGGGGTTCAAACCCGACTCTTGAGCAGTGCTACAGAGGCAGGCCTCATCCCAACATTGGCTTGCAACAGTTTATTTAAGTTGTTTATTTATCATGTCTATAAGCAGTTGGATTGACAGTAATGAATAGCCTATTAAATGCAGAGTTTTCTCCAGTATACACATAGATACATCAACACAGAGCAGAGCTGGATGCATCCTCCTGTCAGTACGTGCCCAGCTAAGCCGCTGGTGATTTTCGTTACCTTATCATAAACTCGCCCGGGCAGCTGTGTTGCAGACACGTACACGCTCGTGCCTGTGTGCTCATATGCCTCACACAGCTTCCTCACAGGCAATGACCGGCATCTTCATCAGCTCAGGTGCTGCTGGGACAGCAGCACAGTCATCCCTAATAAGTAGCTAGCTAATATTCCCGAGTTTAACGACATAAAGTGTAATTACAGAGGACGGGAGAAAGCAGCGGTAATGGTTAGTCATTGGTGAGGATATTCATTCTGTGAGTGATGCGGCTGCACGATCGCAGCAGCCCATTGGTTCCTGGGGTGCAGGGTGGGGTACAAAGGCAGGTGTGTTTGTTTGCGTCTCGTTGGCTGTTCGGAGAGAGAAGCCGCTGGGCCCTTTGTCCATTCAGGGCCCCTCCCACTGCTTCAGGACATTGTACAGGTGGGGAGGTGGGTGGGTGGCAGGTAAGCCGGAAATGCCTCACTGTGAT
>JAODUD010000134.1:25808635-25819138 GCA_026784285.1 Stomatorhinus walkeri
CCCCCCCCCCCCCCCCCCCCCCCCCCCGCCCCCTCAGCATAGCCAGTTTACTGTGACTCGTACCTTTCAAAAGCCCCTTTTTGGGTTCGATCTGAACTGTGTCCTGCCAAATTTGAGCTGAGGGGTGCCTATTGGTATTGTACTGCCATGAACCCACCCCCACCCCCACACACCTGAGTGATAAAGTGGAATAGAGGACAAGGAGGAGGAACCGTGACCTGCTGACCCCTAGCCATGGGCCACCAGATGGCAGGAAGAAAGGAGAGTGGAGACTGGAGACATCAACAAAGTAGATTATGTCTGTATGTCATGCCCTGTTGCATAGTTGCTAACACCCCGATTTACTGAATAAGGCACATAACTAAAGGAGACAAACTGCTGTACTGAGGATTCCCTAAAAGAGACCTTTGTCTTTGCTCTGTATGTTTTGTTTTCTTCAAAGAAACTGTAGAAATCAGGAGAAAACCGTTTAAAATGTATAAGGATTGATCAGATGTTATACATGCAGATATACTCTTACAGAACCAATAAAAATCAACATAAAAAAACTGAAAATGTTTATGGGGCAGTACATCTGATTAAACTGGATAATGCGTCCTTGTCAGCAGGGGAAGTAAGATCCTTTAAAATGGCAAGATTTTCCAAAATCATAAAGAATAGTGATTTCACAAAATTGTGTTCAGAGTGACAAGGCTTAAATGCAACTATTCCAATCTATTATTTACTCGCTCATCTTCCAAGCCCCTATCCAATACAGGGCGGTGGAGAGCCTGGAGCCCAACCTATACAGTACAGAGCAGAAGACCTAGACAGGTCGCAGCCCATTACAGGGCGTGAGCACAGTCTGCAACTCAGAGCCGCCAATTAACTTAACTGCATGTTTTTGGACTGTAGGAGGCAACCAAAAGCGCCAAGAGGCCATTTTCAGAGGTAAGGGCATAGAACAAAGATCAGAATTGTTCCGAATATGCTTATAGCGGGAACTAAAGTAGGGAACAAACCAGAACAAAACTATCCTATTTTGGGTATATTATGAGAAGAAACAGTGTACTGGAAAAGCTGTAATGCTTGGAAGGAGAAAGAGGACAACCAGCAATAAGATGGACAGACTCAATCATCACAGCAACAAACATACCTCTGGGAAGCCTGAAGACCTTCAGGAAATTCCTGGAAAATGTTGTCTAAATGGCTTCAGGGAGTGAAGACAACTACATGTCCTAATTATGGTAGAACTAATAAATAGGAGAAGCATGGCTGCTCTTGTTCTGTACCATGACTAGAGGAAGACTGCTTAAACACTTAAATATAAAATAATCAATTTCAGGATTGGTCTCTACATTTTGAGCCAGTTTCTGAAGCTCCACGTCAGCCAGAAGGCTGGGAATGCGGCTGACGGGCAAAGCAGGATGGTGCGGCCAGGATGGCCCACATGCCAGCCTCTACTCCAGCCACTGCCACCCTTTCTCGGCCCACTGGAAAACCAAACGAACGTGTGACTGAAAAGCTGGAGGTGCTGGCCACGTTCGGGGACGTGCATTAAACCTACAAGACCGAACCAGTCATCAGGGAGAGTATCTCTGCCAGAATAACACAATCCATTTAATGAGGTGTCAGTCAGGACGCGGCAGAAGGCTGCACCTTCCCACTCTCAAAGAACTACTGTTTATCCACAAACAGCTACAGCTACCAGACAGTCATCCATGGCTGAACTGCATTGCTGTTACACAACTTTTCTGACCTTAAAGCCAAAAACATATACATTACAAATAACCAGACATTCATTCAGTCTATACCAGTCATATGACTTATCTTCTAATCATTTTCTTCCAAGAAAAAAGGACATGTGTGGAATTAAAGTTGTATTATTTGTGACTATGCTTTCAAATAATATTTTAATGCCATATGTAGTTTCAGAGTAAATTCATAATTTATTCCTGAGTCAATCATTTTACATTCTTCAAAAAAGAAGAAAAAACGCACTCAAAAAAAAGAGTACCAATTTGTACCTTTGCTTGTCACTGGGGATGTAACCTCAAGGGTAACTATCTTTTAAAACACAAAAATGGAAATTTAGGAAGAACATTTTGTACCATTGGGGATACACTGATGTTGTTTGTACCTTGGAGATGTTCCTCAGAGTCCATTTCTGTACATGTACAATTAGACTAAATGGTACATTTATCTACATCTAGGGTATAATTGGCAGACCATGGAGGGTACAGCCCCAGTGACTAGCAAAAGTACATATTGGTACTTTTTTCTTACAATATGCAATAATACAGGATTCTTTGTTGGCACTTAAGTTACGTATGATTGTCTGATAAAATTCTGTTGTAAAATTCTAATTCTAGTAAAATGCTGTCATTTAAGCACGAAAATGAATGCAATCAATCATCTTTGTTGCTTAATACAAGAAATATTTTAACCGCCCAAATCTGTGCTGTTTGGTATTATTTTGTGTCGCATATCGTTGTGTAGTTACTTAATTGTTGCTTTGTGGAAAAACGCGAACAGGTCCGAACAAGAGATCAACTGCCAAAGGCGCAATACACACGAAGTCATTCTGACATGCGCTTGAAATGCGTGCCACGCTGCTTTAGCGTTTTCACGTCGAATCACGCACAATTGTCTGCACTCATAAAACGGCATTAGATCACTTTAAACCCCACATTCGTTTCCAGTGCAGAAAGGTACTGCAGTTTCTATGCCAGCCTACACTCCCCATTTCCCCGGGTTGCTCCCGTTTTTCCACATAATAACCGACGGAAGACTATATTGCTCCTTCCCCCCCAAATTGCCCCGCACTCGGCAAAATCTCCCCAATTTTCATAACCTGATGTTGGTAGGTACGGTTTCCTGGCGTGGTAGATCAAGTTTTAGTGTTATCGCCGCAGGTGATGATTAAAGTATTATTTTAAGCATAGAAGAATTTTTCGAGCAATGCCAAGTGAGGCTATAATATGTATAATATATTTATCTTGTATGTACGATACAAGCAATATGCATCTTTAGTAAATTAATTATAATGCATACACGCAAAACAAGTTTAATACATAAATTATATAAATTATTATAAACTGACGGCCAATTTAAGCTTCGTAAAAAGTAAAGAAGTAGAAAGTTGAAGGAAGGCTAACGAGAAAATAATTTATGTGATACACCTGAGTCGTTGAATGTACACAAACGTCAATAACGTTTTTTAATATAAGTGAAATCAAGCCAACAAGACAAGAACATGGCTGATTAGCTTAACAAAAGAACCCACTACCTTCACTTCTCCCGCGGTTTGTTTTGAGCGCGGGGTTTGAATACTGCAACTCCCGGCGTGCCTCACGAGTGCAACGAACCGCCATGTTTTTATTAGCAATCACCCAATCCGCTTACAGACATGGACGTGACGCTGTGTCTTTGGTCCTGTTTTTTGCGCGAACAGCAGAGCCTGAGCTGTAGTACGTTTCGGCGCGGGAAGCGTTCGGTGAGAAGAGCAAGAGCACGCAGTAGGGAAGGTGGGTGTGATGGCGCGTTGTGCATCTCGTTGAAGAGTATGCTCTGATTTTTGGTGATCGCAATAAGCAATGCATGCGCAGTGGGTCATAATAATACAGAACATGCACGCTCATGCAAGATTGGTACTAGTAGGTTAAGTTTGGGTGATTAGCGAATGGTCGTAATTAACCTTAAACCTAGAAGGTGATTAGGTAACCAGCAAGTTGAATTGTTTATCTACTTTGTACTGTGATTAAACGAGGGCATTTAAGTATTTTAAAAGCAGTTTCATTGTATATGCACTGTGTGCCAGCATCATACACGGTGGCGTACTTTTATTAGTAAAAGCTTTAATCAGCTCTGTTTAAGGGCGGTTTACGTGGAGTAACGCAGTCGCGAACCTTCTATATTGGGTCGAACCCGTAATTCAGTGACTAGTTGCTTGCCATGTAAGCATGCCATCGAATGCGTCCTGTTTAGTTGACCAGGTTACTTGTAAATTACTAATTAGTACCAATCTGTCGAGTTCATTGCTGGCGCATGTAGGCGTTACCGTCACTTAACTGGCGCTGGTGGCACTTTGGGTGTGATCAATGTTTGGAAAGGCATTATCTGTTAAATTTAACCCCATAAATGTGTGCTGAAATGGAACCATAGTCTTTGCGAGACTGCTGATGCTTCGGATTGTGTGAGTATGATATATCAAACGTCATTAACTTATGTTGTTGGTAGCTTCTGGAATTACGGCCAGTGATCGTGGGCATGGTCTATTGTCTGGTTCAGCTTATGTTTTTTACGGTGAGTCTGGCATTCGGGTGCGTTTAGATTAAGCCTTTAACATTTGCCTGAGGTGAGAACCTTTTTCCCCCAAACATATGGTCGGATTCAGTATTTTTGTGGCCGTAGATTAAAAGGAGTGCAAGTGTGCGAATTTTGTGGGGAGGTTTCTTGGTTGAACTTGAGGCTCTTTTGCGGCGCGGGGGGAGGTTGCTAGACACGGGGGGTCCATGCTTTGTTTGCAGCTGCTTCTTTCCCCCTCCTAACTTGGACTGTATAACAGCCCCTTTGTTTTGATGACAGGCTAAAAGGTCTTGGGGATAAGACACGATTGTTTTAAATATTTATACTTTTAATCTGTAAATCGCTTTGGACAAAAGTCCGCCAAATAAGTGTGTTGGCGCTGCGTCACGTTGTGACCTCGTTTTAACAATAGTCTTAATTTGGGCGGTGTATCTTGATTTTCACCTAACTCGTCTGTGAGATGATGCTTCCTTTGCCGTATTTTGCAGACGGTGGCTTCAGTTTGCTTTAATCCGTAGTAGCACTTTGAAATCCCCGGGGCTGAATTACTTGCAGATTAGAATGGCCCATGCACCTGGGCGTTTCATAAAACCCATATCCTGCCGTGTTTAAGACTCATCGCTGTTTATTGGTTGGTTTATAGTCATCACTGGATTATTAGCCGTCGATGGATGCATCTGGCAGAAGGTTTGTCTGACCAGAATGCTTACGGTTTGCTTTGTTAGACGATTTGTACATTTGATGGTTATTTTTGGATGAGACTTGTTAAACGTGATAAACAATGCGCGGTTTGGGTGAAGATGTGAACGTAATCCCTGTTTTACACAACTTCAACGAAAGGTGTCGCCACTATACTGTCCAATAATTCATACCAGCCGTTTAAAATAATTTAGATGGGTTATTGATGTGTAGGAATCGTATGGGGACGCTCACAGCCCTCTGAGTTTTAGGGGTTTATCCGGTTTCATAAACACAGTTGCATGCATTCATACAAATTTAAATTTCTTTCTAGGTGCCTCCTCTACCTTGTTTGGTTCAAATGGCGACCTCTGGTGGTAAGTTGAATTGTAGACATGGCGTCTGTTTCGGGGGTTATTTATAATTGGTCTGTCTTGATGTGGCCCGTATTGTGTGTATGTGTGTGTGGGATTGAAGTTGGTATTAAATAATGACTTGCTTCAGTTTTCCTTGACTGGATTTCAGGAACAATACTTTCTCTAATTTCAGATATGCAGGTCAAAGAGCTGGACAAGCGTGCATCTGGTCAAGCCTTTGAGGTCATCCTGAGTCCATCTGCCCCAGATCCTAAAGGGGAGTTCCCCCTCTCTCCCCCAAGGAAGAAAGATGTGTCCTTGGAGGAGATTCAGAGGAAACTGGATGCTGCCGAAGAAAGGCGCAAGGTATGCTTATGTCATTGTTTTTTTTTTTTTTTTTTTTTTAAACTTTTTAAAGCTTATGCACATTAGCTGTAGGTGCCATTTGAATTGCGCTCTTATGGATTAAAATGGTGTGTTTAGTCGCATGAAGCAGAAGTGTTGAAGCACCTGGCTGAAAAACGAGAACATGAGAAGGAGGTTCTCCAGAAGGCAATGGAGGAGAACAACAACTTCAGTAAGATGGCAGAAGAGAAGCTGAACCAGAAGATGGAGGTCAACAAAGAGAATCGCAGTGCAAGGATGGCGGCCATGAATGAGAAGTTCAAAGAGAAGGTGAGCCTTTCAGTGTAGTGTTATGGTTGGCCCACTCTACATCTGACCAGTTCATAAAAATTGCTTTTTGTCCTGTTTCAGGATAAGAAATATGAAGAGGTTCGAAAGAATAAAGAGACCAAAGAGGGGGAGAATTGAGTTGCAGTTTGGGGGGTGTTGTAGTTTTTTTTGTTTGTTTTTTTATTATTACTTATCCAAAGATTTATTTTTTTGTTTCATGGCCAGTATATATATACACTTTTGTTCACTTGCCACCTTGTTACACTGAAGACATCATAGGGTTCCCCCCCCCCCTTTCATGTGCTTGCAGTAATGCTTGATGTGGATATTTTGTTTTCTATCTTTGCAGTTTAAACAGTTGGACAACTAAACTAGTCTTTTTCCATTTGAAGATGCATGTCTTAACATCTTCTGTTGCATAGTGCAAGTTACTCCATATTTCAAACCCACTGTTGTAATCTTAATAAAGTTGCAGTTTGTGTCATGTTTGTTTTTATAAATTGTATGGCTTGCCTGTTAATCGCCATCTCGTAACATTTTACTATTGGTCTTGTTCATAAAATTGTAAAGTTTTTGAATACTGTCTTACTGGCACTGCAGTGGTTTAAGGGGTCATTTAAATAAACCACATTCTGACACACGTATCCTAATCGTACCATTCAATGTTGTAGAGTAAAGGCCCCAGACCTGGTCATTGTAGTTTTTTCTGTGGGTAGATGCTGAATTTCAGTGCTTTAGCTCATAGTGACATTGCTGCATTATCCTCAGTCTAAGTATTGGCAGGTTAGTCTGGGGTTTTAGGACATTGGGTTGATCTATGCTGATGCATCTTAGCACCAGGTTTTGGGGCTACTACTCCAGGTGTAATGGTATGTCTTGGAATGCACTTATGACATTTTGTGCTGTTGGAAACTTGGCTGGCTTTAAGGAACTTGTGCTTCAAAATAAAATAAAAAAAAGTAGTGGCATGAATCATGTTTGAATTGTGGCTTCTGGCAATATTAATAGTTTTGAAAGGTCTTGGGTCTTTAAATTTAACGCATTATGTTTTGCAGCCCTTAGACAGTGAAATGGTTCAATTTAGTTACCATCCAGAGTATTTTACCTGACATACTGAACATTTAAACGTCTTCTGTGTGGCGGCAATTTTGCTTATTTACCTTGTGTCTGCTGACATCTAGTGCTAAATTAGAAATGTGTTCAGTTTTTCAAGGAACACTATGTTTTGGGTGGGGCACAAGTGAATTGTCAGACAAATTTAAGGCCCTTCCCAAATACAAGTATGCTTTCCAAGCCTCTCTAAAACCCTTAAGCATGGCAATAATTCTCAGCCTAAATCTAGGTGGAGCTCCCAGTTTGGTTGAACCTGAAATGAGCCAAACCCAGAGACCCAGGAACTGGCCGTGACTCTGCCCCACAGGCATGCTTGGGCTGCTGGCTGACATGAGGCCTCCACTGTGTCACTGGATCTGACTGGACTGTGATCAGATTATGAACTTGTTAGCTCATTGGTCTTGTTGTACCATGTGATATCGCTCTGCTGGACTGTCACAAATGTGTTTCCACAGCCCCATTACAGCACTGTTAATTAAATCCTGATCATAAATGAGTTGTATAAATACAAAAGTAAATCCAGTATAAGGAAATAGCTGTCAAATAGGCCTCTGTTTCATCATCCCCATGGCCGTGACCCTTACTGCTCTCTGTGAGAGCCCCACCTGTCACTTCCAAGACAAAAGCAGCATTTGGAAGTGAGTACCTTTGCAGTTTATGGTGGCACACTGGCAGGATACTGGATGCGGTTGGAGAATCCTATGGCACTCTTCCTGGCTAAAGCCCTCTATCGCCTCGGTGTCCGGCACGGGAATTCTGAGCGGGACGAGCCAGGGAGAGCACCGAATACTTCTCAGCGCCTTTGGTGGGTCTCTGCACACAATGGTGGCCTTTCATCGATGCTGGTCATGCAGTCCTTTCACAAAGGGACATTATGGACAGCACCAGCGTAGGAGACAGGCAGGCAGGTCTGACCATATCAGGGGGGGGGGGGGAATGAAGCGAGGAAGCTAGTGACTCAATGAATGGCAGCTAAATAAACACACTCCAGAGATGTTTTGCAATGCCTCATTCAACAGGTGTAAGCCTTCCATAATTCCTGGTTTGATGGTTTGGGGAGCTCTGATGTTGGTACCCATAATTTATAAAGAAAAGTCTATTAAGCGTGTTAATATATTGAAAACAAAGACCCCTCTTTATTAATCCGTTTCTTTTTGCTCCTCAGCTACAGCAAATCATTTCTGCTCCCAAAGACATCATAAACCCCAAGTCTCAATAGGGCTATGGCTTATTTCACCACTGAAGGGCCATATTAGTCTATATCTTCGGGGTGGAGTAGCAAGAGTAACAAAGGGCAGGACTTCTGGGACCCCCAACATCACCTGCTGAAACACAAAGGCCCAACAGTACCTTGTGTGAGCTGATGAAATGCAAGCTGTCACAGACATTGACGGTTTTGTTTCAGCTGCAACAGAATCCATTTTTACATCCTCCATTCCGGTCTGGTTTGACTCTGCATCCTGACAATCTAAGTGGAGACAAATGGTGTGATGTGCAGAGAAGATCATTGGCTGCCAACTCCCTCTGTCTGAAGCATTATACTCTACAAAGATGAGGAACAAGGCAAAGAAAATATCTGAACCCTCGCACCCTGGTTACCCCCATTTCCAGTGTCTCCCATCTCAGCAGAAACTGAGAGTATGAGCCCTGAACACAAGGACCAGCAACCACCTGAACAGCTTCTTCCCCCAGACCACCACCCTCCCAGACAAGCTCCCATAAGAAGCAAATTTGCGCCTATGGGATCTTCCACACTTAGTTACCCACTTTTCTTTATATTCTATATATAGACTGTAAGCTTATTTGTAATGAATCGATCATTACATTGATTGGATCATCCTCAAACTGTTGCTGCAAGGTTGGAAGCATAAACGTGTCCAAAATGTCTTGTTATGCTGAAGCATTAAGAGAACCCTTCATTGGAACTAAAGGGTCTAGCCCAGCTTCTGAAAAACAACCCAACACCATGATCCCTCCTCCACTAAACTTCACAGCTGGCACAATGCAGTCAGGCAGGTAACGTTCTCCAGGCATCTGCCAAACCCAGACTCATCCCTCAGACAGAGAAGCGTGATTCATCACTCCACAGAACACGTTTCCACTACTCCAGAGTCCAGTGGCGGTGTGCTTTACACCACTGCATCTGAGACTTGGCATTGCACTTGGTGATGTGAGATTTGCATGCAGATGCTCGGCCATGAAAGCCCATTCCATTAAGCTCTCGGTGCAGTTTTTGTGTGGGGCCCTGGGGATTAATGCTGAAGATAATTTGCAACTCTGCTGTTACTGAGTTAACAGAGCATTGGTGATTTTACACACTATGCACCTCAGCACTTGGTGAATCCACTCTGTTTCTTTATGTAGTCTGCTACTTCCTGGCTGTCTCTCTTGTTCCGAAATGCTTCCATTTTGCAATAATCCACTTACCACATTATTTATTGTTTTAAATATATTTTTCTGTTTGCATGTTTCATTTGTACACCTATGCCACGACCTGCAGCAGAACTAATTCCTTGTACTTGATGGTGGCGCAGGAGGTAGCACTATCGTTCGGCAACTGTAGGGTTGCCGGTTTGAGCCCTGGTTCCTCCTGACCCCATCAAAGTGTCCTGGAGCAAGACACTAAACCCCCAACTGCTCCTGGTATGCAGGTTGGTGCCTTGTATGGCAGCCTCTGCTACCGGTGTGTGGATGGGTGAGTGTGAGGCATAATGTAAAGCGCTTTGAGTGCTCGTAGGAGTAGAAAAAGCGCTATATAAATGCAGTCCATTTACTTTTTGTACACGGAAAACAAAAGGATTCTGATCTGAACCAAAGTCACGTGTTCAGCTCTAAGAATGTGTGCCACTCTGGTGAAGAAGGGAAGGATTACAAGAGAATAATGTAGCGGCTCTGCTGTGAGATATATGTGTGTGAGAGAGACAGGGACCTGGGGATGGCATGCTGCATCTGTGATCAGTGCTGGTTGAAATCCTACTGTTGGAAGAGTAATTCCAGCATTGGGCCCTTGAGCAAGGCCCTTTGGATAAAGGCGTCTGCAAATAAGTTAATATGAGTAAATCATAAAGCATGAGGGCGAGGCCACGGTATGAGTTAATTAAAATAGCTTACTCGGTTGGATGACTGAAGTAAATCAAAAAGACAAGTTTGTCTAGTTAAGGAATCATACCAGCTATAGTTGCATTCAGTATCACTTGACTGATCTATCAGTATTTAGTACAGTGCTTTGCTAGGGTGACCAGATTATCCATGTCAGGGAGACATTTTGAGCTACTTCGGGTTTTACAAAATATTTGTAAATGGAAAAGCTCCTGTGATTGGCTAAATAGTTCAGCTCTTCTTGTGCTTTGATTGGTTTGTTTCCTTGATTGAAAGACTCATCCAGCTGTTTCAC
>JAODUD010000134.1:25827079-25840762 GCA_026784285.1 Stomatorhinus walkeri
TTATTCCTGTTGTACACTAAAGAGGACATGCTGTGAAATTAAAAATAAAAATAAATTTGAAAAAATCTAAATTGTAAAATGTCTTTTTTTCCTCCAAAGACAAATAACCTAAATTGAAGGACACATTTCCTTGAGTCTCAGGAGGATACATTAGATAATCTATAAAAGGAACAATACATACATTTGCTAAGGTAGCTAAGAATGTTTCATTTATACGACTGAGTAAAAATGTTTTAGCGATACTTAAACTCCCGGCAAGATAATAACCGTATACAGAACTGAACGTAAGAAAAGGCCGAGCTTTTAATTAAGCTTACTAGTATTACATCGACCTCCACCTGCGCTGATTAAATGTTTGCATGCTTGCATATCCATCCACCTTACAATTCTCATCAGCGAATGTTTGCACCTATACATCGTAAAAGGTTGAATTCTAACTGCAGTGACATTTATTCCACCAAGCCACAACGCTGGTATTGGCCTAAGAAATTAAACGTTGAACGATGATTAAACAAAGGAAATTAAATTCAATAAAATAATTTAACAAAGAGATGACTACTTAGAGACTTACTCACTTATTTTGGCTGCCTTTACATATCAGACATGTAGGTTACACAAGAAACCACTAGATGTCAGCCTTGTAAAAGCAAACAACCATCGGGGATTTAAAAAGGTTTTTTTCGTACAAGATTTGACAATTAAGGGTTATAGCTTTCAAACCCCGCATAGGGCTGATATATTAGTTTCCCTCTTTCTAGACTAATTGGCTAGAAATGGAACAAACCATAGGAGGTTATAAGCTTGTATTGACTGAAACACCTGAATTAAATTAGTATTATTTTACATTAGGCCTATTGGTTATAATAAGGGAAATTTGTACAGTGATATGATTTGAAGGACTGCCAAGGGCATTAAAATGTAGTGACATGTTTATACCATGCAAATATTCATAAAATAATAAAATATGAATAACGAACGGAGGCTATTGACCTGATTAAGTGCTTTCTTCTGTGCATTATTTTCTCCTTTCAGTTGACATTCCTTTTAATGGAGATTATTTTAAAAAATATAACATTCCCTTCAAACTGGTTTCTTTGGGAGTCTTCACTGCTTTTCAAAAGTTACCAGATGAACATTTTGCACTGTTGAAAATACTTCATAAATCAAGTCTCAGCGACATCACAGAAGGACACGACCCTCTGGTCCTCTGTGGATGGGGTAGGGGGCGGTCGAATGGGTCTGTCCAGCTGACAAGCACCCCCCACCCCACGGTCCTTTTCTGAATGCAAGGTCAGCTCCCAGAGGAGTGGGAGTCAGAGAAATGACGGGTCGAAGCCTACAGTGGCCAGGATTACTGTGTCACACTGTCACTCACTGCCTAGTCTGAAGCCAGTTGGAAGTGGTTTATACTCCTGATTGACAGCGTGCAGCGATCCTGATGACCATTGCGCCCAAAACCTCATTTCTCCTGTCACTACCTGACCGGCTACGTCCTAGCTACCCATGATGCCATTTGTTTCCTTCCCTGCTTTTTCCCTCTGGGTGGGGTTGTGGGGGCCCTCTCGGAACTGGCAAAGGGTGGATTGGAAGGAGGCTATAAAACCCTGATGGGTTTTTCACTTATCTGGCTAATTTATTTTGATCTGTAATTTCTCGAATGGCTCCATTGCATTACATGGGAGGCAGAGGAGAGCCTTTGGTAGGCAGAGAAGCAAAATGGAAAATTGAATTGCCACTTATTATTTTTTTTCCCTTCAGCCCATCTGGATGTGCTCCGTGAGCCGGATAGTGGGCTGTGCCGTTTTTTTCCCCGAGTGCTTCAGGATGTAAGAAGGCCAGGAGCCCTGCTGCCTGAAGAATGGACTTGTTATTGGAGATTTGAAGGCTTTCTATTCTGTACATGATGGTGGGTTTATGATATTTTTCAGGACAGGCTTTGGGGGGAGGTTGTAGGATTACTTCATTGTGCACCTTTCAGAGTGATTCATATGCACAGGGTCCTAGTGCACATTGGGGAATTCTAATTCGAGTCCAGCAGACGGGGGGGTTGCTGTATGCAGGAGGTCAGTCATAGAACCTGAAGCTATCATAGAAAGCTCCCTCCCTCTGATTTTGCTCCCTGGAAGTGACAGTCACTATTAATGCAGCCCTGGCCTGGCTGTTCATGCCCACCTCAGTCATGGAGACCGTCTGCAGATGGGGAGATATTTCACAAAGTACTATGGCTGCCGACTAGAAAGACCCAAGTGCAGGAAACTGACAGAACAAGTGCATTCGGGGCTTGTTGTGCTCCAGGGCGGAAGAGATGGAACGTATGTTTTTTTTTTTGTGTTCTGGATGGTTATCTATATCTCACCAAACAGGTCACTGGTGAGGGAAATATCCCTCCATGCTGTTTCCCTGATGTGAAATCTTCACTTTGAAAGCTCACAGCATCAAGTGAGAAAAGCAGAATAGCAAAAATCACTCTGCCGGTTAAGTGTCTTAGGGTGTTCAGAGTCATGAATGAGAGCCCCTCCCCCTCACGCGTGTCCATGGCCACCTGACGCTGTTGCTCTCGAAAGTATGGAGGTTGTGGTCAGTGATGCAAATAAGGGCATTTAGCTGCCCCTAGGATTCTTTAGCCCTTCCACTGCTCAACTCAGTAGCCATAATTTTCTCTTTCTCACGTCTGCAGACACGGACCAGTTACAGAGCAACATCTCTTTTATCTATCTATTTTGTGCTGTTGTCGGTCGAGCGCCGGTAAGATGGGAAGTGGGACACGAGAGGTCTTGCCTGCGTGGCCGAGGCGGCCCTGCGAGGGCGGCGTGGCCGGCACTTCTCCGGTAATTGCTTTTTATTGATCTCAAAATAAAAGCGGCAGCTGCCAAGCAGCCTGTAAAGGAGCCGGGCCCGACGACGGTGAGACCCAGACGATCCCGCGGGAAATGAAAGGCCGTAGGGCAGCCGCCATCAAGGCATCCCGCTCCGGCGTCACAATGCGCGACGTGGAAGCTTTCTGTGCACCTGGATGTTCACTTCTGCTATACGTGTAAATTACACACTTAACCCAAAGGGCTTCAATAAATATGAGATAACCCAGCATCAATTTGCAAAGCTTGTGAAACAGAGCCTGTCCCCAGGGCCTCGATTGCAGAGAATGAATTTCATGGGTTTGTTTACTAAATAGATGACAGTTACATGGTGAGGCAGGTATTGTCTGATGGGAATTACTGGACTGTAATATTTGCTTTGGTGGGGAGGGTAAACAAAGCCGTGAGACAGGGATAGAATGGGTATATGCTAGCCTGCAGTGCTGTCCATTACACAGTGCATGTGGTGAATTGGTGATTCTGAATTGACCATAGTCTATGTTTGATATGTGTGAGTCTGAGCCCCCCGTCGAGCTGTGCTTCCCGACCCTGTCCTGGCTCAGCAGTTATGGAGAATGGACGGGCAGACAAATGTAGACGAACTTCAGAGCAGTGTTGCCCCTCCCCCCCCACAGGTCATTGTGAGATGTGATGATTCTTTGATTCTGCATCCATGAGCCTCTGTCAAATGACCAGTGATATGATAAGATTTAATTTCTGTGAAGTGAATTTATAGGGGAGCATTTTGGTTAATTACAGCGCTTTGTGTATTAGACACATGGGAAGATTTGCAGGCAGTGCCACCAAACATGACAAGTGTGGTGCTTTTTACCGGCTCTTTGGGGGGGGGGGTATGTCAGCTTCACCCTGGAGGGGTAGCACACTGAGACACACACACGCACGCACACAGACCTGTAATTAAATCTTTGTGGGGACTCTCCATTCATTTCTATGGGGAAAACTCTAATCCCAACATGACGACCTTAACCCTAACCCAGCCCCAGCCTTAACCATAAGTAACCAAACTAAATAAAAAGGTTTTTATCACATTGTGGGAACATTTGGTCCATAGAATGTAATATATTGATGACCCACAGACACACACACACGCACACACACACACACGTGCACACAGACCTACAAACACACACTGGCCCAGTAAATTATAATTCAAAGACACACTTTATGTCTGCCTTTTTAAAGTCCCTCATTCCGGAGAGCCCCCCCCCCCCCCATTAACGACTTTGCAGAATGGTCTCCATTCCCTGAGCCCACGCTAAGAAAATCATTTTGGATCAAAGTATAAATTGGCTTCCACTGTAGTCTTGCTTCTGATGACTTCTTAGCGTTTCATGAAATGACCAGAGGGTCTTAAATCACAGACCCACATTGGAAATAATCACCTCACAAGTCGCTTCCTGTCTTCCTGCTATCTATTCCCGCTTGTGTCACTATCAATTTTCAAACCCTCCCCTTCCAGTCCCTGCAGCAGCAACCCCCCCCCACCCCAGCTTTAAATGCTCCATTTCAGCTGTCGCACCGTGATTTGTATCGAGTGCAGCGGGGCTATAGCGCGCCGAGCGCATGCCCAGTCACATTGTGTGATTACAGGTGGGGCAGCACTGCGGGATCTGCACTAAGCCTGTCCTCCAGGCCTCCCATCGCAGTGTGCCAAACTCTGGCTTTGTTCCACCGCCTCTCCCTCGTTCACTTTGACCTTAACATCGTACTGCTTGAGAAATGAACATACAAGTTTTAGCCGTGTCGGTAGTGACTGAGCAGGCCCGGTGCAGCTCCAGCCGATGTTAGGATTTATGGGTAACAGAGCGCTAGACCCACTTTACCGAGCAGCTGGCATACGCCTTCCCCAGCCGCGCCGTTCGGCAGGGACGCTGTGCCGTAAATCAGGAGCTTGCGCGGCGACACCCACTGCCATAGGAGAATGATGGCGGGCAGGTCTGCTGTTCCCAGAGTCCTGCTCTCTGCCCGGCCGGAAGCGCACCTGTCTGTCCTGTTCGCTCTTCTTGTGCGGGTCTGTTGAATGCCTCATTCAGCTACCAGGAGGAGGGTCGTAGGCAGTGATAGCTGAGATAAGGCTGGTGCATGGTGGAGTATCATACATTGACAGTTAATCACCAGCTTAATCGGTCACTTCTTTTGATTCCAATGGGTTAAAGCAGGCAGAGGACAGCCCAAAATAATTGCACCCACAATGCATTTCTGCCATATGTATTGTAAAGAATTAGTATAAACTGGTGCTTTGTCGATTTGGTGGTGCTGTGGCTCAGAGGGTGCCACAATGGCCTCCCCTCTCTCAGGTTGTAGGTTTGATTCCTGCCCTGCCTTTCTGTGCCTGCATCTTGTATATTCTCCATACGACGTTGTGATTTTCCTCCTACAATCTAGACATGTAGTGAGGTGAACAGTTTTTCCTGTATCATGCTGTGTCTGAGTTTCTGCCATGTCATGGTCTGGGATTTCATCCTGGATGCTTTGGGGTCACAGTGATCCTTTGCTGCAGAAGCTAATTTGGATGGATGGAGCTTCTTAATGATGGATGCATGTCTTTGAATGCGGCTCCCAGAATCTCCTCTCCTCATATAAGGTTGTTTCTGTAACTTTTGCCATAAAAGGCCATCTGAAAGCCTCCCCCACCCCCACCGAATTCCACAGTGACTTCTCAGTTAATTAATTTATAACTAAACTTTACTTTTTCCATTGGTGAATCATTCCGTGAATTATCTGGAGCAGCGGCTGTTATCTTCTCCTTGCACACCACCCCCAAACTTCTTGATGAAACAGTCTGCCGAGTGCTTGTGGGTGTGTGTTTATGGGCCGCCCACCACGGGCTGCAGGGTGACGTCTTATAGCTGACGGAGGAAGGTAATTAAGCAACTTTCCGGTAATAACAAGTGGGTAGATATGGACGGGGGAGACGGACTATGACTGTGATAGCTACTGGTATGGGATCCGATGGTCAGTGCAGCTCCCGACAGTGACCCTCATCCCCCCCCCCCCCCGATCCCTGGTGGATCTGACTACACACCCCCCACCCTCCCTGGGGCCGGCTTGGGAAGCCCAATCTTAGCTGATCCATAAAAAGTGCCCCCCTCTGGGCGGTATGCAAAGCGAAGCCAGCCTAACATAATCCTGGCATGTAACCGCAGACGTGGCGGTGAGGCGCTGGACACGGTCTGTCATCTGCCTCAGCATGCGGCGGGCCGAGGAGGACTCACCGTGGAGGCCGATAATTTCATTTTTATTGGGCTCTACTGTCAGGATTACGGGCCCGTCTGAGCTGGCAAGGTGGTGCTAGTGAGATCCAAGCAGCCTGGGGTTTGTTTGTGTGTGTGCCCTCATGCGTGTGCACTGCAGGGCTGGAGGAACATCTTGAGAGCTCCATGTGGTGATCAGGATACAATCCAACAGGTTTTTAAATCACAGGGACTGTGGGGAACTTTGGGTAGAGGTCAACATAGCCCAGGGCAGGCAGTCTGGCGTGAAATGGCCACCCCTACCTGAATGCTCCCCACAATGTGTGACATACAACAACAGCGACGAAGATCATGACAACCAAGGGGACAAAGACTGTAGCCTGAAGCTGGTTTGGCTCTCTAATTTATCAGTCACTAACTTCATGGTTTAATACTCACACGGTTAATTTTTGCTTAAAAAAGAATTTTCCTTGTCTGTTTTTATGTATTGATGCTTAAAGATGGAAACATTGGGGGAAAATATCTAAAGATGCATAAACAAAAAGCATGGCAAAAAAAAACTTTAAAGAGTACTTGCACTGGTTTATGGTGGACCAACATGCATTGGTGTGGAGCAGCTCAGAAGAGACCCCAGTCAAGGAGCCTGGAGCAGGGGGGCCTGTGGGGGTGAATGTGGCCCCTGTAGGAGTGCTGATGGTCAATCAATGATTCATGGTGCAAATGAAACTATTTGGTCCAGAAAGTTACTGAACATTTGCTCTGGGCAAAGCTCACTCTGTAGGTGGGGGAGTGTACAGCTCTCTCCTGGGAGATCCTCCCACATTTATTTAATGCCACGCAAAAAAGGTTACATGCCTACCTCACTCATGGAGGAGTCTTACATACCGATTGTAGTCACCCCTAACAACTGTTCACAGCAAGAGGGACAGGGGAACTGCTGTGAACACTTCCTCCAGTGCAGGGGTGTCAAACTGCAGTCCTGGGGGGCCGGGGGCCCTGCGTAACTTAGTTGTTTCCCTGTTCCACCACAAGTGATTCAGCTCAAGAGCTGGGTGGTAATTAGCACAAGGAGTTGAATCAGGTGTGTTTCGTGAGGGGAAACCAAAAACTGTGCAGGGCTCTGGCCCCCCGGGACTGGAGTTTGAGAACGGTGCTCCAGTGGAAAGGTGTGGACTGCTTGTTGACACAAAAACATAAAAAACCCTCAGTCATATCGAGTCACCTGTCTAACAGTGGGGTTGTAAGTAAAGGTTTACTGTTTAGTTTTCACCCAGCACCTCCTGGCACCTAAGGCCCAGTTTTTCCCAATCAGAAGGTGGTCAATTCATGTAGACTGGCTGGTTATTTGGGTGGCCTGACCACCAAGCCTTCACCCGACAGTGCCACCCCAGATCCGGCTCCAGGGCCGTTTCCTAGCAGCCTTAGCCCATGCTGGACACTCCGATTTTGATTAGTGGCTTTGTCTGATAGTAACTTTTCTGGCTCATTCCCATATCTCTGTTTACCAAGGAAGGCATTACCAGAAGCTGAAGCTCCACACAACATAGCTCTGCGGATCCTAGATTAGCTAGGTGTGCAGAGTCCATGGCCCTCACCAGAAAAGCAGAATCTAGATGGATGAATGGGTTGTCCATCTATCCCCCGCTCTACTTATTCAGTACGGGGTTGCAGGATCATCTCAGAAAAGCCTTTTGAGGGTCTATGGTTCTAGGAGCAAGGGACACCATAGCAGAAATGTGTCACAGTGGAAGTGGACAGATCAAAGCAGGGAGAGATATCTTGGAGAATAAGGGAAGCAGCCCCAGTGTGTTCCAGACACCAGAATGTGCAAATAACTTCCTGTTCAGAGAAGCATTTCCACTTTGTTGAACTGGAACTTGATGTCTTGTGATCAAGGTCACATGACCTGTGTGAAACACTCCTAATGTCATTACTGAGGCCCTCCCTCTCTGTGACATCACTGTCACTGTCAAGCTGCTGGTCTTCTGTTCAGTCCTTGCAGTGTGGATTACTCAGGAGTTTGTTTTCCGTTGTCAGTCCTGTCACTCTCCCAAAAAATATCCATATGCCAATGTCTGTTTCACACACGCATCGTTCAAAGGAATTTTGTGATAAAATGAAATTTCACGCCATTTTTTCCTCTGATAGTATGACTCATTCCGTTGAGCACTGACTGAAATGCATGTCTCCTAAGCAGTCCGGCCCACCAGCACCCTTGCGATTATGGTTTGGTGAATCGAGAAGCGAATTTGTTTCCATGGTTACCAAACAGTACTGGCACAAAGTATAAATATTTATTTATTTTTTCTTTTATTTCTATGCGTATGCCTTAGTGGGTACCAGAACTCGCCATTTTCCCCAGGCTCCTGTGTGTTTGCAGGTGGCACAGCTCAATGTCAGAGCTAGCGAGAGGGGGAATAAGGAGAGCCCGTTTTCAGCTCACACCACAAGGGGCCAATTTGGTATATGACGTAACCCCGCTCTGTGAATGGGTGACATATGAAGCTTAACACTTAGTGAAAAAGCACTCAAGAATATCAATTTTGAATCTGCAACGACCTTGTGCAAACCAAACCATTTAAACTTGCTCACGACTCAGTTGACGGCAATAAGTTGAGGACTGGCTAGCTGACGTGTGCTAGGCGGGCTGCCAGGCCCCAGCCAGCCCTGACAGACTGCCGGTGAAGGCATGCCTACTAGATCTTCGTGGGCTAAGACATACAGGCTGCCTGGCCGCTACATCACAGCCCGCCGTGTTTTCACATAGCCTCCTCATAGCTGAATTACAGATGCTCAAACACCAGGGCCATAGATCAGGCCTCGCAGTGGCAAAGCTAACATTACTCATACGCTCTGGCACCGTAAACACATTTGACTAATGGCTTTACGGCGCATCCCTGTGAATGTAATGGGCCTTTCGGAAATCTAGACGTGACAGTAATTAGTACATGATTGATAGTGGTGTTCTGACAAAAAAAACTTCCTGGTAACCAAAATAGTTTTGGGTTTTGAACAGTGCTACAAAATTATCAATTATTGTTTTTGTCAGTCCATCACAGGGCACAAGGCATGGGACACCCTGGATGGGATGCCAGTCCATCACAGGGCACATATTCACACACTATGTGAAGCACCAAGTCACCTAACTATGTATTCCTGGACCGTGGGACATAATCAGAGTGACCTACACAAACACAAGGAGGACATATAAACTCCACACATGACTGGAGATAGGATTCAAAGCCACAACCCTGGAGATGCAAGGCAACAAACCAGGGTTTGCTCCTGTCGTTCCACTCTGTGTCCCTTCCCCGTTTTGGCCAGCAGGTGTCGCTGGTCATCCCGTCCCTCCTGTTGTCAGTCTTTGTATTTTCCTCTGCTCTCTGTTATCCACATGGCTCAAAGCATTGCGCATGTGGCTGGTTGTGGTCCCCTCTGTCTTATGTTCAAACTCTGCCTCCTCAGTTTTTGTATTTAGTTCCATAGTGTTTTATTTGTATTTATAGTTCCTGTGACTGGTGATTTGTATTTCGTTTTGGTTTTGTTCTGTGTGCCCATGCTTGTCTTTCTATCTGTCTATTATTCCCCCAGTGTTACATTCTGTTTTCCATATTTCTTGGTTAGTTCTTAGTTTTAATCCCTTGAGTTAATTAGTTCCACCTGTTGTCTGTGCTTGTGCCCGCCCTGGTGTGTTTTCCTGATTGCTCGTTGTCTTGCACCCTTCCCCCACTGGATAATTGTCTGTCTCACTCCTGCTGTCTCGTTACCCAGTTCAGTCCCTGCTTGAGTTCTGTCCCTTAGTGGTTCATTGTTTTGTATGTTTGATTGTAAATGTTTGGTATTAGATGTATTTTCTGCCCACCTGCCTGCCCCATATGTAACTAGCCTTTGTTTTCCCCTTTTGACTTTGATCCCTTGTGGTTCTTTTTGTTTTTTTGTTGTATTCCTAGTATTTCCTGTTTCTGTTCTAATAGACCCTGTTTTTTCAAGTGAGCTGCAAGTAGGTCGTCCACCTTGCTATCTGCCTGCACCATGCGACGCCTGAGTACCAAACCCACCCGGATCCCTGACACGAATCACAGTGGATACATTTGCACTTTCAGTGCTACGTTGACAAATCACTGGTTACGTGGGGAATGTTTAGTTGACAATGGCCAATGGGTTTTCACAAAAAAAAAAATCACTGTGATTTTGGATTTACAATTCAGTGATTTATAAATGTAATGCTCAAACTGTAAATGCATAAACTGAAATTCGTAATTGCAACCTGAACATCATAAACTCAAATTATGATTCGTCAATGTAAAATGAGGGTTATAGTCATGAACCCTAAGCACAGTCATACATTTGCATCTCTGAATATGGATTTGTGTTTCATAAAATGACAATATCATTGTGACATTTAAGCATGATTACTTTAGACATAAATCCATCTCCATAATATTTCCTTTGTTTCATCAACAGCAATAACGTGTTCCTCTTTCTACAACACACTTTCCTCTTTCTGTAAATGGATGCTTTCAAGAAAATGATTTTATCACAATGTGTTTTGTGTGCCTTAAGGTTTCCATCACAGATCCCATGACAGCAGCGTGTGGCACAGAATGGCGAGAAGGGGCCCCAGCAGGTCAGAGCAGAATCCTCGCTAGAATGTCTGAGGCCACTGACAAAATGTCCCTTCGGGCCCTCCAAATGGTGGGTTGGGGGGGGGGGGCCCACCGTAGAAACCGCCATTCCCTGCAGGAGAATTTACTGAGTGGATGCATAATGTTTTCTAGGGGTGTACGTTACCCTGGGTAATACCATATTATAGGGTATCTATGCTCATCCAATGTCCCTTGATAGGGAGGGGAAACTTGTTTAGGAGGGAAAAACTGGGTTAATTTTGTAAAACTAGCTTAGGATGGTACAACTTGGATAAAACAGTAAAATTAAGTTAGGACAATAAAATTTAGTTAGGATGATAAAACTCGGGATAGTAAAATTAGGTTAGGGTGGTTAAATTGGGTTAGGATGGTAAAACTGGTTTGCAGCTGTGATTCACTGTCACTCTTGTTTTTTTATGAAAATGAATTGGGAAAATATCCTTCAGACTAAAAGGAGCAAAAGTGTGTAAGGTGCAAATTAGATTCAACAAACGCATAAACAAGCTTATAAGTTTGCACATGAACTGCAAGTTAAATGTATTGGAGTAGATGTCATCCCTCTCTCTCGCTCTCTCTTTCTCTCTCTTTCTTTCTCTCTCTCTCACACACACACCACTCTCTTTTTTATACATACAAGTTTAGATAGGTGTCAAATACTACTGACACCAAACACCCTCGTATTTTCTGCGTTGATTAAAAGTCCAAATAAGTTAAAATAATGATGTTACAAACCGTAGCAGCCCAAAGCATTTTATGATGCATATTAAACTTATGGTTAGATTAAGATTGATCATAATATGGAATATGACTGTGAAGCTTGCCTTTGTAAGCCTTATCATTTGGTTATAGCCTATAGATTGAATTTTCCTTAAAGTTGGCACAGTTCCTCCAAATTCATTGAATTTCTCAATCTTAATGGAAATTCAGACTGAGACAAACTGCGTCCAAGTCAGCTGAAGACTTTTGGTTCAACACTGAATTAATTTTCTGATAACAAACATTCGAGGGGAGAAAAAATTGAGTATATAAAAGTGAAGCATATCTGTCTTTCTGCAGCTGAATCTGAGGTGGATTGTAGACGGAATGTAAATTGGCATTGAAGTATCATTTGCCGTTCTGAACTTAACATTCTGAAAAGTGGAAAGTGGCAGATTTTTGCTCTTGGTCAAGGTGACATTCAGACTGTTTAGTGTCGCCGATAGTGTAACCGTGTCTTACTAATGATTAGCTTTTGGTTTGTCAGCTGCTCTTAGGCGGGTGTGGAAGCTTAGCGAGTTGCACTATGGCCTCACATCTTCAGGTTTGTCTGTTTGATTTCTACCCCTGACTGTGTGTGTGTGTGTGTGTGTGTGTGTGTCTGTGTACGCTAAGTATATAATACATTGTGGGGACAAAATGTCCTCACAATGTAATAAAAACGTGCAGTTGTGACATTGTGGGTCCATTTTTGTGTGCCCACAAGGGGCTGCAATCAAAAAACTAAAATAGCCAATAGTCTTATATTTTGTTTTGTTACGTACTTACTTATAGTTAAGGTTATAACTGGGTAGGGGTTAGGGTCCTCACTGATGGGATTAGAGTTTTCCCCATAGAAATGAATGGAGAGTCCTCACAAAAATATAATTACAATATATAACGTGTGTGTATGTGTATGTGTGTGTGGAGCTCTCCCAAGATACTCACAGGTTTCCACCTGCAGTCCAATAGCTGACCGGCCAGCGATCTGCCACCTTTGAGTTGTTCATAGTGTGTGACATCGCCTGGCATCCTGTGCATGGTGTCCTGTAGTTACAGGGATGGAATCCATGTTCACCGTCAGCCTGTACAGAATAACATACAGTGGCCATGTTTTGCTTTGCAAAAAATGAGAACTCTACAAGGCAGGATGCAAAGAGAAGGCCTCAAAGCACATAGAAACTATTCTGACTGTCGAAAGCAAATATCCACATGAAACCAAACGAAATCCCAGACATTTCAGGCATTTTTAAGCCCCAAAGAAGAGGACAGAAATGGATGGATGGTCACCCTAGAACCGGATTCCCCAATTCCGGTCCTGGAGGGCCAGTCTGCAACACCTCATTGATCACTCAGGCACACCTTATTCAGCTTCGCAGCTAAATGCCAAGTTTAGTAGGTGTGTTTGAGCAGGGAAATATGCAAACTGTGTCACAGACTGACCCTGCTGGATGGGATTGGGAAACTGCCGTAGAATAAGAGGTGGTTGAACATGGATGGATGAACAGATATGGATTCATTTAAATATACAGCAGGATCTTTTCTGAAGTCACAGATTTGTTCGGTTTTATGAAAGCAGGTCTGATAAACTTTTGGCTGACATTGTTAGCCACTGTGCCACCTTCTGCCACAGTGATATTTAAGGTGGCCAATCAGGCGGAAACACATTTGCCATTCACTGTTCTGCAGTTAGCAGGGCATGCTTTGGTAAAAAGAGGGAGGATTACGAATCCTTTGTTTTCTAGTACAATTACAGTGCTCTTTCATCTGTGACGTCTCGCCGCTTGCTGATTGTGCTGAATTAATTAAATTTAACAGAAACAATTCAATTCCACCATGACCTCAGTGCAGTGCTATGCACAAGATCACTAGACTTTCCTCAGAAGCACTCCTTATAGAAATCCAATAACAGTAACACTGCTATATTTCATTCAGCTGCAAATCGCCAATACCAATATGGAGTCCCATTAGCGGCAGTAGATTTTCAGGGAGATGACAGGTCCAACTTTCATATCTTTGCATACAGATAGAGTCGGTCCTGCCACCTCAGGTAAGTCATGCTTGTCTGCCTGCTGTCCTGAAATCAGGCTAATTTCAGTGCTTTGCCCCTTAAATGCCAACTGTTGGTGTGGCTTTGGCTGGGATCAGTGGCTCTGAGTACCAGCTGAAGCCGGAGTCAGTAATACAAGCTGTCTGTGCTAAGTCCCAATGAATTTCTGCTACATATAATAT
>JAODUD010000134.1:25843519-25853738 GCA_026784285.1 Stomatorhinus walkeri
ATTAAGTTTTTTTTGGTGCACTTTTTGCCTCTGTAATTTAATTGAATTTAAAATAAGTATTTCAAGTGTGTCTGCAATTAGTAGCAAGTATATTTAAATACGTTTTAATGCATCTTAATTGTGTGTCAATATAGCAGTCACTTAAGGGCCCTTTTAAGTTAACCATCGGCCAGTCCCAAACAGCAAATGCAGCATCTTAGGTTAAAAAAAATAAATAAAATAAAATAACTTTAAAAATTGGCATGCTAAATTTTGAAAACTCAGAAGCAATGTCGACATAACCTAAGATGGAGGGAGTGAAGTTTAAATACTAGAACTCGTGCCCATAAGTGGAAATTAACGGGAGAGCATTTTAAAACAAACTTGAGGAAGCACTTCGTTACAAAGTGTGTAGTTTGAGTAGGGAATGGTCTTCCTGTTAGTGTAGTGGAAGCTAAAACCCTATCAGAGCTACAGAAGAAGCGGCGAAGCAAATACGGGAGACGGGAATTCAAAAGCGTGGTGCGTGGTGGCAGCAGCAGGCGGCGCCGGGACCTCAGGCTGAGCTGGAGGCCTAGTAGGCTTGGACGGAGCAGGGACAGGTGGAGCAGAGACGGGCAAAGCCAGGACAGCGAGCATAGCTGTGGGTGGCCTCAGGCAAGACCACTGTAGGCAGGCGGGCTGCGGGTGAGATGGGCAGGACGGGCGGAGGCGGTAGATCGCCTCCTGTAGCAGATGGATACGCTGGTGCTCTGTCTGCTGCGGTGATTCTTCAGCGAGATCGGTCATTCTGTCACGTCCTATGCGTGAGCGGGGAGCGGCGACTCTAATACGGGAGACGGGAATTCAAAAGAACGGGGTTCTATTTCACACACGGCAGCACAAGACAAATGTTAATGACCGATCTGGGGAAAACTAACTCAGACACGGACTAAATGCACAGGCGAGGCTGAACATAATAGGCAACAGGTGATTACAATTGGGAAGTGACATGAGGTGACGAGGGGTGCGTGGCACACACAAGGATCAGACGAGCTGTAAATTTCTAATGTTCTTATGTTCTTGCTGCACGTATGGCCTCCTTGAGGGAGGCATGACAAGTACACTATTTGCATAACAGTGCATTACAGTACAGTACACTGTTATGAAAAAGTGTCCTTTAAAAATATATTTACTTAAAAAATGTGTCAAATTAAATTACATTTTAAAAGCTATACTAAAACGCATTGTCAGAAGTGAAAAATCAAGTATAATTCTTCCTAAATGTAGCACTAGTCAAAAGTTTGGACAAGCCAAGCCAATTACAAAGGAGAATGACAGTGTCACATCACATGACCTGGCCACCTGACCTAAAGGCAATAAAAATCGTTTTCAGTTTCACCTGAGCGTGATGGAAAAGTGCTAATGAGTGTTCGGCATATAAATGGGACCTGCTTCAGGGTAACTGGACAAGCATCCCAGGAGGCCACCTCATGAATCTGGTGTAGGGGAGGAAGCAGGGTCAGACTGTTCCTGGAGCAATTGGGGTTAAGGGCCTTGCTCAAGGACCCAGTGGTGGGATCACTCTGCTGAACCAGGCATTTGAACCAGCAACCTTCTGAGTCCCAACTTACAGAGCATCCCCCCAACATTTTATTTTGTTTGGTGTAATACTTTTTTGGGTCAGTGCATAATTTCATATATGTTATTTTATAGTTTAAAAGTGTATAGTGTCTGTATCACTGTATTATTCTAAAATGTAGAGAATAGCTAGGTACTATATGCTTTTATTATATTTAAAATAAAATTTGTTTAAAATATACAAAAAATACACAAAAACAAGCACATACAAGGAGGTATACATCTTCTGCATGTCGTGACAGGAGAAACCAAGCCCTTCCCCCACCCCCCCAGACTAGCTATCATCTGGCCCTCACTGCATCACCCAGCCAGCCCTTCACCCCCAGACTGGCTGTTCCTGCTTCACCCCCACCGCCAAGCCCACAAGACCAGTTGACACTGTGCTGTTTCCACCCCCCCAGGACTGGCCATCACTGTGCATTTTCAGTGCCCTGCCGCCCTGCAACCCTTTAAAATTGCGCCGTGTCGCATTTCGCACCTGAGCGATATTTCTCATCTTCAGTGAGCTTCCACTATTGGCTGCCACTATTCTTTTTTAGTTTCTGTTCGATTAAACACCGAGGGAGGCCCGTAAGTGCATTAAAAAAGACTGATTTGCCTGTTTTCTGCCTGCATTTCAACTGGTTAAAAAAACATCCAAGGAAACACACTTTTGTTAGTCTGAAAAAGGGAACGTTTCAGCTGAACAGCAGCATTAAATTCATTAACTGCACATCTCATCAAAATGATGAATCTGTGATGCTTATCTGCTGCTCTGCTCCTTTGCTTATTCAGTTCAGTTTAGTCACTCTTTAGTGGCTCTGAATGGGTGATTTATATGAATTTATTCTGCTGCTTTTCATTACACTGACTTTTGTCCCTAGAAGACACTTTTTCCTCTGAATGGGAGGTTTGGCCTCATAGCTGCGCAGCTGTGGGACTGATTCCAGTACCCTGCTCTGTGTGCGCGCTGCTTCTTCTCCTTATGGCAATGCAGACTTTCTCTGGCTCCTATTGCTCCCTCCTATAGTCCATAGTCCTATAGATCCTATGTGAATCAGTGTCTCTGAAATTCCTGTAGAGCCCTGTGATAGACTGCCATACAGGATAGGGCACCCCCGGTCTGTATTGCTTGGATTAGGCTTCAGGCTCACCATCAACCTGTACTTCATAAGCAGTTACAGATGATGAACAAAGAGATTCAACCTCATCACCTATAGGAATAACCCCTTGATTGAAGTTTAACTTATTATGCAAGGAACCCTTCCCATTCACAGTGCTCTTTAATGTGAGGAAGTAAGTGTCTGAACTGACGTATAGATTTCCGTCCATGCAAGGCTTTACTCTTCCTTTCGGCCGCCATTGGGAATTCATGCTCTCGGTGGTGTGGAGCTTGTGTCCGCCGCTTAGGGCAGCTCTGCCCGTGCCATTGCACTGCCATGTTGGTTCGGGGGAGAGACAGAATCTGTTTTTAGCTCTTGCTATGAGGCGAATCAGCATTTTAATTAGTAAAGTGCCCATTTTTAAATTAGGCAATTATCACACCTAGAGACATACAGTTGGCCATCATTGCTCCTAGCAAACGATCCTGCAAGACATTCACATATATAATTGGAGTGAAAGCAATTCTCATTAAGGGCTCTGAAATGGTCTGGATCACTCTCTAAAAGTCTCGGATGGCCTGTAACGTGCTTCAGATGTTATCACTGGCTGAGCAGGAAAGAGTTGTGAAAAAAACAGGCAAAAGAAGGGTAAGCAGAGCGAAAGAACTCATCCGCGTGTTTCCAAAACAATTCACGTAAAGTGTGGAATATCTAGACAACATCTAAATGGAAGTGTCTCGGGAAAAGCAACTAATGGACAGACGCAGTAGCTGAGGTTTGAAGCTCCAAACTCCATAAATCGAAGGCAGT
This sequence comes from Stomatorhinus walkeri, assembly GCA_026784285.1. Lineage (NCBI taxonomy): Eukaryota > Metazoa > Chordata > Actinopteri > Osteoglossiformes > Mormyridae > Stomatorhinus > Stomatorhinus walkeri. The sequence continues at coordinate 25,847,011 of JAODUD010000134.1, forward strand.
TGACGGATGGATCAGGAGGCACGACGGGGGACGTTTAAAACATCCGCTGACTGGGAATAATCATCTGTTGCCGGGAGGCCTCGTCTGATTGGACGAGAGCGTGTTCCGTTCCCCAGAACACTGATTGATTCCCAGACTCCATTGTGCTGGTTTATCGAGCAGGATGGAGAGAGGCGGGATGCCGGTAGCTATTGGAGTCATTATCTCCTCCGAGACCGCCGGAGGGTGTCATTGCTTGAGGCGAGGTTTTGAGATGCTGATGAATTGAGCCTGTGACTTCTTCCCCTGAGTGGCCTTGTGGGGCATTAACTGGCATGTTAAGCTCTGCAGACGGTGCTGGCACCTCTCTGTCCTTCTCTCCTCTTTAACACTATCCTCATTTTCAGGAAGGAGCTACAATGAAAGACGTTTCATGCCTGTTCAAGGTGTCGGGATTTTGCGAATTTCGTCAGCACGGAAGTCTCAAACCATTCACGGTCTGGTGCAGCGTTGTTCATCTTGTTTTTGTAGCTTATATGCAAACTATACGAAGAACTGATTAAATGTGAGAACATTTAATACAAAAGTCATTCAATGTAATGTAAGCCCTGACATGTAATATGTTCTGCCTGGTGTAGGTGGACGCGCACACAGTGCTGTTCAGGGAAATCCGTGAACATTTTTGAAGTGTATCCAAATAATCCCATGTGAGGAAGATTGAATTGTTCAACCTGAAAGCAAACACCTCAGTCTGATTCAGATCATTTAGCCCCCTGCACCTGATCTTGATAGCTTTTTGGTACCACCTGTCTTTTCAAGTAGCTAAGTAGTACCGCCAGATCTTGGGTGTGATGGTGAAACACATGGTGCTTTTTAACTGGATTATTGGTACTTTGAAGCATCAGCCCTCTGTGTACCTGCTGGAAGTGTCACTGGAGGGGGGGCAGTTACGAGTCACTCGGTTTCAGCTCGTGGGGCCCCATGGGATGTGAAATGGGTGAATTGGCCCCTGGACTGGACTGTGTAGACTGACACAGGCACCTCTCTGTAAATCGACCCCCCCAGTGAGCCTCTGTAGTGAAAACTCCCTGCCCCCGCAAAGAGTGTCCCGCTAGACTGGCATTTCATTGGTACTACAGTTGGAGAAGTTCCTCCAGTCCCAGAATGGCATTACGATCTCTCACATCCTGACAAGTGAAGTGGCGCAGTGAAGGACAGTCAGACAGCGGTGCTCAGAATCAGGGACAGAGGGGGTCCGGCGCAGGAGCCGCTGTGAAATTATTTTGCCTTTTTCACTGGGCTGTGCTTGTGCTGAAAACCAACTCTGATTTACCATTCACTTGGTTTACATCGCGCTTTGAATTATCTGATGTTTTTAGTTGTTTTATTGTCTTAACAGTCAAGCCAAAGTGGGTTGTCTCTCACAGTCGAGGCAGCTCAGCAAAGGAGTCTTGGAAAAGGAAACATTACTTTCTGGAAAGCCACACGAAGAACAGGGGCAGAGTGGGGTGGGTATCACGGCGGATGCAGACTCAGGGAAGCATGTGGCTGGGCGGAGGTGCGAGGTGCTCCTCTCTGACCTTGCCGATCACCTTGGTGGAAGCCCAGCTTACAGGCAGAGGGCGCTAAGAAAAGACGCAAAAAGATATTGCATGTAGATATTTAAAATGGGGGAGAATTATATAACATTTCAAAGTAAACATTTAGCGCACACGTTTGCAATCAATAGGAGTGCAACCTAATTGCGGCCTCTAGTTTGGAGTTAAACACTGCAGAGTATGTTACAGTCACAATCACTAATATGAATTTAAAAGGTTATATAATGATTTTTGTAAAAAAAAAAACCTTCAGAAATTTTCCATACTTCAGTGGTCTGAAAAAAATGCCCTCTAATTTAAAATTTTGTAACATTTGTTGGCACTTTGATGCGATAATGTGCAATAAATAATAAAAAAGAGCTGGTTTTATGTTTTATTCAGCTCAAAACTCAGTCAAAGAGTAGAAGCAATACAATAAAATAAACCTGTCGCACACAGCTGGTGACGTCCCCAAGGTGCTGGATGATTGTGGCTGTCTGCTCTCAAAGCAAAGTCTGTTCACTCTACTCACCTCTGTACGGCAGAGCACCTAGACCAGGTTTTGAATTCATGCTTGTTGTTTCTGCTACCACCTTTCATTCTGAGTCCAGCTAAGACAGGTGGCCAGAGCGGAGGCCTGTTTGGACCCAGCCCAGTGCCGGACCTCATGGGGCTCCTGACTGCTGGAGTGCTGGGCGTCTCCTTAAAGAAGCAGCTGGGGCTGACTGACCAGTGCCCACTCGGGCACGCTGGCTTTCTTGGATGTGCCAATTGAGTTGACGTGCAGTGCTGCATCTTTAGGGATGTGGGCTCGATGCCAACCATGACTCTGTGCTCTCCGTGGGGGAGCCCCCCTCCCCCAGTGCAAACATCTCATACTGAGATTCAGCATCGGAGGGCTATTTATATATATCTTACACCGCATGACACCATCCTGTCCTGGTTGTCCCCAGCTGGGTGCCCAGTGCTGCCTGAGTTGAGCTCCAATCTCCCCATAACCCTGACTGGGATATGCTCTAGGCAGATAGATAGATCGATCACAGGACATTAATAGTGACTTCACACTACAGACATTTATAGTTTAACTTACGTTCAAAAAAATGTTTTTCATTTAAATATGGTGGCTGACGAAACCTTCCGCGAAGGAGAGGGTATGGGTAGAAGTGTTCCTGAGAAAGGGAACAGTTGCTGCTTTTTCATGGGAATAATATAATTAAAAAGAGATAAAAAAGACATATCAAGCTTATATGTAATTCATGGACAAGATAAGATCAGGTGCACCCCTGTCTGACAGCTGGGTAACAAAAGTTTCCAAAAAAGTGATGTGAACACACCAAAATGCACTGGTCAGATGAAGGAATTTCATAAGCAGCTAGCTGAGCTAATGCTAGTGCTTATTTTCACAAATCTACTCTGTCGCCATTCAGATCAGGGAACAAAGAGAGAAGTAGTATCTACAAAGTGTAGGTGAAATATCTGTTGTTGAGCGTAAAAGAAAAAGTCTCATGGTACAAAATGTTTTGATTGTTTTTGAGAGGTCTGCCACTAACCCTGTCTTTCCATAAAAAACATGTTACATCTATTATGAGCTTTTGCCTAATGTGAGATTTCATGGGAAAGAATCTGTCTCATTATAACAGAAATGCCTGGACATTATTTAATTACCATCAACACCTGTCAAAAGCTCACTTGTTTTAAGAAAATGTGGATTAACATCACGAGGTTCATGTCCTGTTCATGCTCCATAATGCCTGCTTTTCACACAGTAATTCTCTCCCAGACAAAGTGATATTTATACATGTTGATGAATGGAGCTAATAAAAATGATGTAATGACAATGGCGGTTTATCCATAATAATACGAGTAGTTTGGCTTTGAATGCTTCCATTTTGTTAATGTTGACAATTAGTAGCATGACAAGGGCCTTGTAAGCCTAATGTCCCTGTATAATTCCCATTACTCAGAATGATCTTTAATGGTGCATGCAGCTCCAATGCAGCTGCCCCTGACCGCATGAAGCCTGAAGCCACGTCCCAAGAAGCACTTATCCGTCCTATGACAAAACGGGCCCGTCTATTTTTCCCATCATGCCCAATCACACTACTCAAAGTATATTTAATCAATCGCAGTTGGAAGGCTGATGACTCAGTGGGCATTCACACACACGGTCTGTCATGTATAATAAACAAAAGACAAGCCTTTTAATACCTCCGAGGTGGTCCTGTTCACTACAAAGGGACAAAATACTGGCTGTCTTTATAAAGTACAGGTATATAAGCCCCCCCACACCCCATTTTGTCAATTTAAAGTACATTTTCAGACCCTCTGTCCAACTTTTTTAACGTCTGTTGAAGTCTTTCAGAATGAAGCCATCGCATGTATCTGCCAAAAGCAAATTTGGACTTTAAATACCATCCCTGAAAAAACCATGCAATTCTGCGCCCAACATCACTTCTTATTTGAGCTCTTCCTCCTGAAGTGGAGAAGGAAAGGGTACTAATGTTTTTCTTCTGAGACAGAAAATATCTGCTGCTCTTTCAGGGTATTTACCACTAAGAATTTTATGTATTTTTTATTTATCCTTTATTTACAGAATTACAGTAGAATAAATAAGAAGAGTAGTACAGTTCATTTCCTCCTGATAAACCCATGTTAAATTGCATGCTAACGGTGTCTCCCTGACGTCTAAGGCCCTCGAGCTCAGCATTTGCATTCTGCTTCCTCCCTAAAACCCACAGTAAATATTTATAGAAGAAACTGGCATGCAGAGATAAGGGGGAGGGGGGACCTGGCTGCGATAATGCCAAGGACTTTATGGTGAATGCTTAATTGAAGTGCCGTCTGGATCTCTGGGATGACGAAGTTTTGCAGAATTCTGAGGACGCAAATATTTAGCGTAAAGGTCAGAAAAGATTATATTATGCACGTCTTTCAGCCGTGCAGAAACTGCTTCTGAGTAACTTCTGAGATTTTGGCATAAACAAGCTCTTGTAATGATTGATGTGGCGTACAGGTCAACTGTACACACGTTTATGCCACTAGTTGTCCACTGTAGCCTCTCAGACTGAACACTTTTACCAACAGCCGTAATCATGCGCAGTTGCTTAAGCCACCAGAAAAGAAAAGGGGATTTTATACCGCCTTCTGCGAAACACATTTAGGATACAGTGGCTGCAATCAAAGAGTGTGGCAGAGTGATGATTGACCTCACACAGGGTAGCCTTCTCATTCTGAATATGTGTGGAAAGTATATAAGTGATTTTTCAGCCCCTTCTTCACGGGAAGTAGACTAAGTGTCGGGACTCAGAGGCACGTGACTGAATGAACAGGAATCCCTCTTATGGCCCGAAATGCGGGCAAACAAACATCCATAAGTGGAAGATACTTGATGCAAAATCTTTGCTGTCTAGTTGCTGGTTTGCTGGGTGGCACCGTGAGTTCTGGGCTTCTGGCCCCAACTGAGGGTGTGTGTGTGTGTGCGTTTGTGTGTCTGCGTGGTGTTCCCTGCCTGTCCTCCTCACACCTGCACGGGCTTCCTTTAGGCGCGGCAGTGACGTGCGAAGAAGCGGACACCTTATTGTGAGTCAGGTGGCATGGAGACAAGAAAGAAGTCAGACTGAGCCTGGAACAGCCTGCACTCTCATCGCTACTGATCACAAATCGCGCAGCAAAAAAAAAGTACTCGTTAGAAAGAAAAAATTTCCTGACCGAAAATGTGAGCTTGGAGACTTCAGAGTCTCTTTTAAAAGAAATTACATACGAAGATTGATTTCCTTTAGAAATGCTACCCAGTCTCCCAAGGGACTGGGAAGAGGGAAATTAGCTATGAAATGAAAAAAATAATTGATGAGAATGCTTAGCGGCTTGCAGTACATTCAGACCGGGCATGTGCATGGAGACACGGCTCTGTTGGTGCACTGAGTTGATTTCACTCTATCTCTTCAGGCTGAAGACGATCACCCGCAGCTCAGCGCTGGATTACAAATAGATCCATGTGTAAATAGGATTACGAGCTCACCGGCGCTCATATCCGTCTCCTGAACTCTTCCTCATTCAGGCAGCAGGGGCCCAGGGTAAAGAATCCCCAGGAATAACGCAGATGTTTTTTTTGTTGTGGATTTCAGACAGCAAGTATCGCAACGGCAAACGAGACGGAGTGCTTCCGGTTATCCCCTCTTTCTCTTTGCTCATTCCCAGCACGGATCGCCACAGCTAGCTTGCATCATTGAGCATATGCCCCCCCCCCTGGGTTTCCTTGCTGCCCACCGACCAGTCTCCCTGCACCTCGGCAGCCATGTTGCCGGAGAACACCAGCGAATGGTGCCTCAAGCGTCCCCCAAGACAGCGGTGGGCCTTCGAGCCTCTGACGGGGAAGGAGGGGCGATGCTGCCCACACATTTGGCTGGAAGACAATACCCAGAAAGTGGTACTGTGTAGGAAGTGCTAAGATGTTAACCGGACCTTTGGAGGCAGATCAAGCTGGGAGCATGAAAGACACTAGTCACCCTTCTTTCTGGTCTGCACCTTGAGCAGTGCTGTCAGAAGGCGGCAGGGGCAGGTCAGCCGAGACCTCTAACTACGCAGCCAATGACAATGCCCCAATCAGCTCTCACTCTGCAAATGGGCGGCCAGAATTCAGCGATTTATGGTGGCAATCAGCCTGTGTCGTTATCATCAGCACCAGACTGGCTTTTATTATGAGTAACACAAGCGTTTGCCTCGAAATGGATGCCTTCCCTCTGGCTTGGTTCAAAGGAGCGAGATTTTAGGGTGACTGGAGGCTATGCTGCTCTTTAGCTGGCGTAATTGGGCTTAGCGAAGCACATGACTCGTGGTGTCACCTGCCAGCGTGAACGTCGCAGTCAGCGAGGGCCTTGGATCCATGCAGAAGCCGATGGTGGGACAACAGTCAGCGGGTGGCGGAGGAGCTTGACGAAGGTGTGCAAGAGACAGGCCAGTGCTGCCCACACCGTGAGAAACGAAGCGCTCTCTCTGTTTGTGTCTAACTGTGACTTTTCAGAAGATGCCTGTGCCGGTCCTGGTTTGGACCAGGTTTGATTACCTTCCTGCTATCAGGCACACATACATACACACACACACACACACACGCACACATATGTAGGGTAAACATATCCTTATGGGGACCGCTCATTCATTTCTATAGGGAAAATG
>JAODUD010000134.1:25874324-25885142 GCA_026784285.1 Stomatorhinus walkeri
TAGTTAGCATTAGCATTTTTCCCTTTGAAATGAATGAGCGGTCCCCATAAGGATATGTTTACCCTACATATGTGTGTTTGTGTATGTGTGTGTGTGCATGTGTGTGAGCGCGCACATGTATATGTGTGCGTGCGTGTGCGCATATGTGTGTGTTTGTGTGCCTGTGCGTGCATGCGCCTTACTCACTGTGCATGTTGGACAAGCCCACTAGAACACAATCAACCTGTATGTGAATGAAGAATATGACGAAGTTTGCTGTTATTGGTCGGTGTATAGGCATGTTCGAATTATAGGCACAAAAATGGAAAAAAATTAAAAATTGTAGCTGACGTACATAAGTCCTGTTGATGACCTTCCTCGTCTATCCTGCATCTCCTGCAGCAATACAGCAAACTTTCCATCATGCCGTCATAATTATTTAATAGACGCACATAGCTTTTCATGTTAAATAAGTGTAAGGAATCCACTTGCAGAATCTCGTTACAGCAAAATGGTGCTTTATTGAACAGTAAAAATAATATAAGGTAATACAGTGTAGATATACACCGGGTACTGAAAGGCAGGTCAAATACCAATTAAGGACAGTTCTTCACCCCCCTTTATACCCCAAAAAGACCCTCCCCAACAAGGTACTGTGTGTAGGTGTTGTGAGTGAATTTACATATAAAGAGTGACCCTCTGGGCTGTGAGGATCCTGGGGCAGGGATGGGGCAGGGCAGGGCAGGATGGACACACACACACACACACACACACACACACACACACACACACACACACACACATATATATCAAATTTATAAACCACTCTGATTATATATTTATATACTGCAATCAAAAACTTTAAAATCACCCCAGTCATTCAATGTTTTTGTTAAATTTAGCTACTTAAATAATATGATGAGGTGTTAGCCAAACAAATGCTAGTGGTCGAGTCAAACACATACTTGGGTCTACATTGAGCTGTTGCTGCAAACACTAGGGGTGACTTTTGGAGAGGTTTCAAAATGGCTAAGCTGACACACTTTACCTGACATAATATCATAATTTTACACCATTCATTCATTCACTCAGCCACTCACTTATTCATTCATTCATTCATTCATTCATTTTCCATTTTTAATCTGTGGCTGGACTATGGGGGCAGCAGTTAAAGCTGACATGCCCAGACCTGTATGCAGTACAGTCCAGATAACTTGTGATTGCTGTGTCAGATAAGAAGCAACGTGGAGTGACATGCTCAGTGACTGAGCACTGACACAGACTCTCACTCTTGTGGCAGAGATAGATCTGCTCTCATTCAGCTCTCCACTCTGCCTCTATGCCCCTTCAGTTAGCTGGGCCAGCATTCGGTTACGGTGAACAGAATGCTATTTACCGGCGCCATTTTCACGGCTATAAGAGCAAAATTGAAAAGAGAAGCATGCACACTGACCTAGACTGTACACACACAGGAGTCTGCAGCCTGAGGTCCATGACAGAGGGCAGTACTTCGTATGATTTACTGTATGCGACAGGAATTGTACAAAAGCGACTGCCTGGTTTTTATCCATAACAGGATGGCAAACAGACCCAGCTTGCTAACAATGCGACACCTTTAGCTGTTTTATGTGCCATAATGGCTGACAGCAGTGCTTCACCCCTGCAGGGACGGGGCTTTGAATCATACCCCTGGCTCTGTGGAATTTGCATGTTCTCCCAATGAGCTTCCTCTGGCTGTTCTCTCTGCCTCCCACACTCCGCCGCTTTGTGGCCCTGTGCGCCCTGGCATCGGCTCCAGGCTCAACATGACCCCGCAGTGGTTGCAGTCAGCATGGAGGGTGGGCGGATGGGTCGCAGGCTCACTGATGACCGGGTGTTGCTGCACAGCCACGGTATTGATGGGTTTCTCTTGCAGAGCCAAAGCTCTCGAGTCAAGCGATTAACTGCCGCAGGGTATATCATGTGCCTTCTTTCTACATCAATGCTTGTCTTAAATTCCGTAATATTGTGAATGTAAACCTAATGCTGAAATTCTAGAAGTCGCCTCCTTTATAAAAGCAAATCCAGGAACCTCACTAAGGAAGTGAATGTCATTTATAGAGTGCAAATATAATTCCTTGCATCAGATACAGTGTAATTCCTTCTGTAAAGGGAGCCTGATTTTTATGGCCATTTGCATTAGAAACCTCCTACCCATCAGCTCTATGATATTTTATCAGGCGTAAGGAATTTTTGCAGACTGCTGAGTCAGGCACAAATTAGACAGACTTTTTTTTTATCAAATGCACATGCTTCCCCCCCCCTCATGAAACTCTTTCTATAGTTAAAGACAGCATTTTTTAGACAGGCAGAATATAATATGAAATGGAAACTTTTGCAATTACATCAGTAAATCAGATTGTGGTTACAGTTTGCTGTGATGGCCTCAGTGACTGCGCTGCTTAATGGCTCCTCACAAAAGACAGCAGAAACTCCAACGTCTGAAACACAATAGGAATGAATTAAACTAGCAAGCGCTGATACGACGGAATACATTCGAGGAATAACAAAGCCAAAAAAAAAAAAAACAAAATCAGGAAAGCACAACTGAGCAGAAATGGAAGCGGCACATGATTTTGGGTTAGTTTCTTAGTTTCTTTTCAGTTACTTTTAAATTTAATTCCCATTCAAACAAATGGCTGAAGTCAAAAAGTTTGAATCAATTTAATTTTTTTAAGGTAAGAGAAAGAAAAACTGCAATTCTGAGTGACTTAGCAAATGGCACAAGGTTTTATTTGTCTATTCAGCTAGACATCTACTGAAGCCATTTAGGTAATAAAATATTGGGCGTTTTTAAAGGAACATAAGGCATGATTTTCATCCCAGGACTTTAACCTTCAGACATCCAGTTTCGGAAACCAGCACAGCGGGGATGACAGGAGCCGGACCAGGCCAGATCGGGCTGGCGCAGGCGCGTAGCTGGGCTTCGCGTGGGGGGGGCATCCCTGAACGAACGTTTCCGAAGCAAAGCATATGCTCAGATCACCCAGGGGATGGAGAAAGGGTGCATGCACTGAGCTAATTAAACAGGAACCGATGATGGGTGAAAATGTCAGGAAAATACAAAAAAGACACCAGAAGATTTTAAAAATATCACACCATATGTAGAGAGAGCAGTACAGAGTTTAGTTGACTGGCGAACCTCTGACCCAGAGCAGGAAGGGCTGGGGGCTGGTCCAGCCATAATTATGCATGCCGGTGGCACACGAGAATAAATTACCCAGAGTCTCCCCGCTGATATTAAAAGTACATCTAAGAAGTTTCCAGTCTTTGACACCTCAGGGACCGAACGCTGGCGTTGCATAACGTGAATGGGGCTCCAACCCAAACCCACCGGCCTTGTGGAACCTGCAGACCCTGGTCACTTCACTGCTTGTCTTTTTCTCTGGTCACTTTTCAATGGTCTCATGCAGCCAGGTCACGTTTCCCTCGCCATGTGACTCAGGTTTTCAGTGGAACTGAGGTTTTGTACGACAGGTGCAGCTTCAGAGATTTGACCAAAGAGCCGCTGCTCCAGAAAGTGTCCTCCCAAAAGTCACACCGACATCCTGAGCCAGAAACATGCTGCCCGCCGCTCTAAAAAGAATTATGACCTTCACCAACCCTTGACCCCCCCCCCCACCAGCACAAAATGTCTCGCTAACTGAATTTTCGTGGTGCTAATATGTTTATCTGCTTTATGAAGTGCACATTTTGTTATGATTTGGAAATCAAATTAGGGACATTCTCCTCGAACGGAGTAGCCCACCAGACTATCATCATATTCCATTAGGGAATTAGGATCTGCTAATGTGTCTGTGGGCTGAGCAGAGAAGGCCAAGGCTGGTATCCTGCTCATCCTGGACTCTGCCACAGTGCATTGCATCACAGCAGCCCCCCCCACCCCCACTCCCAGGGCACCTACCACCATGCCACCCACTGTCAGTGCACAGACATGGGCACCTCTCGGGCAAAGAGACCCACACAGACACGGGCACCACTTGGGCACAGACACAGGCACAGAAACGGGCACCTCTTGGGCACAGACACCCACACAGTCATGGGCACCTCTCAGGCACAGAGACCCACACAGACACAGGCACCAATTGGGCACAGACACAGGCACAGAAACGGGCACCTCTTGGGCACAGACACCCACACAGTCACGGGCACCTCTCAGGCACAGAGACCCACACAGACACAGGCACCACTTGGGCATAGACACAGGCACAGAAACGGGCACCTCTCGGGCACAGACACCCACACAGTCACGGGCACCTCTTGGGCACAGAGATCCACACAGACACGGACACTTCTTGGGACAAACACAGGCACAGACACAGGTACAGACATGGGCACCTCTCGGGCACAGACACCTACACAGACACAGGCACCTCTCGGGCACAGAGACCCACACAGACACAGGCACAGACATGGGCACCTCTCGGGCACAGACACCCACACAGACACAGGGATCTCTCGGGCCCAGAAACCCACATAGACACAGGCACAGACATGGGGACCTCTTGGGCACAGAGACCCACACAGACATGGGCACAGACACACCTCTGACACATGTGTGTTTATGCAATGTGTAGGGGGGAAGAGTTTAACAGTTCACAGTGGGTGAGTTAGCAGCCATTGACTACAACTGACTACAGTAAAATCCCATTATAGTGGACTCGCTTATAACGGAATATCGTGTATAACAGATGAGGTCCACTGGTCCCAGCCGTGCGCCATAAGAACATACAGAAAAAGCATTGGATATAGTGGACTCTCACATAATGGAATTTCGCTTATAACGGACAAACAATTTGGTCCCCAGGGCCGCTTTTAGCTGTACTTCTGTTTGGCTATAGCAGACATGCAGGCTTCGTCTACAAGGTGTGTGGCGTGCCGGTGATATCCAATGCAGATACGTAGTCGGGATTATTAATGGTCACATATCTGGTCAATTAAATTGGATTGCTACATGTACAATATAATACTCTATACCACAAGTGTGTCTGCTCGGGTGTGGCATGAGGAAATGGTGTCCTGTAGTTCTGGGCAAACAGCAACTCTGGATATAACGGACTTTGGATATAACGGACTGTTTTGCCATGTCCCTTGAAGTTTTGGATTTTACTGTAGTTGCTTAGAGTAAGGAGAGGATTGTCAAATAATCCTCGGTGCTGAAATAAAACAGCATAAATGACACGGCAACTATATCTCCAGACACCCCTACATCTGACATGATACATTAAGCTTCATTAACGGTGCATTTGAAAAGTGCACAGTGTCCAGTCCTGCAGGGGCTGACGGAATGCAAGGGGATACCAGGGCAGAGACTAGTAGAGACTGAAGTACCCGTCATGCCCCAGCAGAGTCCATCTGATGCCAGGATAGTGCTGTGAGGGATCTCAAGCTTGTCTGCGTGATTTGGGCCTGATGCGGTAGCCCAGAGCTTCCTTGAGTAAACTGCTAACCAAGATGATGGGTAGGGCTATAGTAAATGTATACACAATAAAGATATTTTAAGCAAACGTGAAGTAACTAACATATGCTAGCTTCTTATTTAAAACTTTCAGGTAAGAAATAAAGAACTGGGAGCCTTTACATATTTCTTACAACCCCGCCACCTTAAAGTAAAACTTCCACTGTAAGCCGCAACTGTCATTTGCAAGCCTCACCTTTTTCACTAGGCTTGCCTCCTAACCACAAGCTCCACCTTCCACATTCAAGACCAGCCAATCAATCATTAGTCCTGCCTTCAATGTTCTAGCACAACCAATCCATGATATGCCCCGCCTTTCACATTTCAGCCCAGCCAATCTATTATTAGCCCCGCCTTTCATGTTCCAGCCCAGCCAATCCTGCGTTAGCCCAGCCTTCCCATGACGAGTCCTGTTTTTCCTTCCTCAGCCCCTCCTTCTCAGCACAAGCTCCGCCTTTCCCTCGCACCAATGCTGTGGCGCCCATGGTAACCAAGGGAACAAAATAAGAAAAAAAATATCTGCGGCTCTCGGCCAGAAATATTGGAGACCAGATATGCTGGGGTGGAGCTCAGTTTTAGTTCTTCTTTCAATTATTGAACAGAGGTCATAATTGTAATTACATGGCTCTTTTCTGGTGAATACATGAGGTTCGTAGATAAGGCCATGCCACTGTTACACACTTCATCTAGAATTCTGCCAATGTCCTGGGAAAAGATTGAGCTCTAGAGATATCAAATATTAATACTTTTGATATCTGCAAGTGGAACATTGAATCTTTTTTAAATTACTCTGGACCGTATATTTTTCATTCAGAATTTTGACAGTTACTGTAGGTCTTTCAGTTACACCTGAAGTGGGAGAATTTTGAAATATTAAAAGAGATATATTGTTTAAAGCTCGTTTAAAGAACCTTTTGATGCTGATGCTTGGCATTTGCAGCTATTTTTTGTCATGCATCTCTCAGTGTTTAAAAGAGGAATTGTGTTCTTAAGAGAAGTGCAGACAGTCTTTGTGTAAAACCTAGCGTAGTATCTGTAATCAGCTGCAGGGGGAGCTAATGAGCTAGGAATCACTATGCTGCTTCCTAAATGCTCAACAAGAGTGATCTCTGGAACAGAGCAGCATGAAAACCCATATTCTGATGTCCGCTCACACAAAGACAGCTCATGGTCACGATGGAGGCCCAGTTTTGTCCACCTATCATGAGTTCAGCATAGATAGGTAGATAGATAGATAGATAGATAGATAGATAGACAAACTGGTAGCCTGACCATATTATGCATTTGGAAGATGTGTAGATGGAGAAACTAAACAAAAATATAAATAGATAAAGCTTACAGTGACAACAGAACAATTTGTGTCGAAGAGTCAATTGGTGCGAATTTCGGCACAAATTGCACAAAAATCGTCTTGTCAAAGTCAAAAGCTTATTGCATTCATGGACTGAAAGAAGGTTCACTATCTTTGTTAAGCATTAAAATATATATGTAAATTCCCTTCTTTATAATCATTACCTCGAGCATTTATGAGCGGCCATCTTGCACCATAGGGTTTTGTTCATGGTTCTCAATCCTTTCTGTCAATGCTGGAAGTATATTTGAGACAAAAATCAATACCTGAAGTTCCGTGTTCCCTCACGATCTGGTACTGAGGGTGGCTCTCGAGCGACATCTCCAGAAGGCCTTGACACGCATTATCCGTTTTTATTTTGATGTTCTTAAGTTAACATGGTGGTCAGCCTGACACCAAGCATGGGCTATTTTCCACAGCTGCTATCCAGCAGTCCAGAGCTTCTGGGAGACCCAGCGCAGCAAGGCATCGATTGGGTGCTCTAGGAAGTGACAGGTTGATTATCCGCGGTGAGTCAGTCGAATCTCTCCGATGGACGGCTGTGACCAGACTGAACAACAAATGTCCTCTTGCTTTTGTTTTTTTGCTCTACACTCTAGCTCTCTCTTACTGATGACCACACCCCACCCCCAAGCTGTATATAGCACAATGAAATTGTTATTTTTATATGCGCTGTAGACCATGGTGCCAAAGAAGTTAGACAGTATATAGAGCTTATGCAGCACCTGGACAGAGGAGTGTGACAGGGTAGAGCGCACCAGTAATGCTGATGCAGAGTATGTGCAGTTATGAGTGCAGGAGGAGGCTGGAGTATTTAGTAAAGTCACATGACAGAGGGAGGACATGCAGATTGCTCGCACACGGCTGCCGGAGCAGCGTGTTCATGTCAGTCAGCCAGTCAGCATTCAATGCAGCGGTTAGTTTGTCTGGTCGCGTAAGAAAGGAACCCAATAGACAGGGAGCTGAGATGTTCTCTTCCCCATGCGTGGTTATGTATGTGGGGAGGCTGCTTCTGCACCCTAGGTTGGGGTGAGGAAATGGAGCAAGGGGCTGGTGTATTTGAGTCCCTAGGAGAAGCATTGTGATTTCCAGAGAAGCACCATCTAACTGGGGGAAATGGGAAAGAGAGCGTCTGTGTTGGGGCAGATGAGTGCAGCAGGTAGCTTTACACGGACTCACAGGACACGACAGCAGTCACTGAGATATTTAACATTTCTATTTACTCTGCCGCCTTGTGCTCTATGATGCCTGAGACAGACTCACCTGCATCTCTCTACTGGGTATGCCAATACGTGGCGGGTATTTGCTAATTAAAAGATAAAAATAATGAAGTTGATCATAGTAATAATAACAATCATAATCATCATTATAATAATAATACATTATGCACTGCTATTCAAACCCCAAAGATGCAAGACCCAAGACCAATTATGTTCTTTTTGCGCCATAGGTAAAATAAACCTGTTCGTTGTTCATCTATGTTTACATTAATTTGGCTGCTTTTCAAAATTATTACAGGTTACAGTGAAGGAAAATAAAATATACTCTCAATTAATGCTGAGATTAAATACATTACACTGTGCTTCTTGTTATATTTGGCCATGTTATAATTATGTTTTTATTAACATGGTCTGAAAAGGACTAACAAGTTGTCCCATGCTTGCGCCCTGCTCTTCCTTAACAATGACAATTATGTATTATTTATTAGAATTATATTAAACTAGCATATGGAGTCTACAAGACGGCGAGTGAACACAAATGTAATTATTGCCATAAACTGCAGGCTAGAGTTCTTCTTGGCGCTATAGTTGATGTGACAGTAAGCAAAATATTATTGTGAATTCCTGCAGTAAATATTCATTATTTTCTGATTGACAACCTGACAAATGCTTAACAGCCAACCAATTGTGTGCAGAACTCCTGGTAGGTCTCTAATAAAATGCAAACGGTCAGAGACTGGACCCGATCTACGTTATTTCCCCCTACAGCCTTTGCCATTTTCGCAGATGAATATTAGTTCTTACTAATAGCAGAGAGCCCCTGAGCGTCATCGGACGTCCAGCTAAGGGTGTGCCTAACCGCCAGCTTTGCCGTCCAGCAGCACAAACCGAAGTGGTTCACAGGTTGTAACTGTCTGGAGAGCAGAATAATATCATACTGGGACTGGGGCTGCGCGCAGCTCAGTTAGGACTCTGTGTCTGTGATCATAAAGTTTCCAGTTTGGATCCCAATCTTGACAGCCAGTTGCTGCCACTGCACCCTCGAGCGAGGGTCCTAACTGCTCCCGCAGTGCTGAGCCTGCACTGTGATCCCCCAAGCCTGCTCTCACCTGTCTGTGCGTCTCAGGGAGAACAAGATCGCATAGGCAAAGAGATCATTTTCTCATAGGCACAAATACAGAATATCAATTCTACTTAACCTATGTTTCAGCAGTGCGTTGCACATACAGTGTACGGTGCATAACTATCCTGTCACACCAGCCCGCATACAGTTCAGTCATTCTGACAATGTTGGGGAGTCACATGACCAGTGAAGAACTTATATTTGTACCATAAACCCAACCTGTATTCCCCAGGGAGCGGGAGACCTATTTATGCAAAACGCTCAGTGCTGCTCTGTGAATACGCCACTAGAAATCTATTCAGAGACCTATTGCTAGATGAAGTCACATGATTTTATAAAGTCTCGGGCTGCTGGTTTATTGAAAAGGTGCTATTTATTCTATGTTCATCCCACAAGCATTATTCAAATAAAAGGCAACCTTCTATGATGGACTGCTGCTGGAAGACACACTGCTGGTGGCACAAAAATATCTAGGATGTGTCATTTTGTTGTGCTTTTTGCCATTTTCAATCAATATGCAGTTTGACTTTCCTTTATAAACAGATTCACTTCGTGAAAATATTTCCGTTCATAAAACAATGGTTGTTGAGCTCAAAACAATTAATCCAGAACCAGCATAATTAATTTGGAAGGGAACTTCAGCACATGTCACAACAGAAAAATACAAAGAAATCACCCACTGATGTCATCAGAAGAAATGTTCTATTTGTATTGGTAATGGATGTAGATTTATGTAATGAAGAAACTGTTCTTGTTGCTGCTAAACATAATTGGCTTGAAGAAAATGCATTAAGCCTTGAGCAGCTGTGAAGCACTATTGAAAATGTAAAACTGAAGTCAAATGAATCCTTACATGAATAAAATGCCATTTATTGTTGTTTTAATTCTTCAAAAACATTGAATGCTGCTTTGTACTTGACTGGTAAAAAAAACCCGTTTCTTCAGAGTATTAAAAATGTATCCTGAAGCAAAAATGGGTTTGTTTAGTTTTTTTCTTTTTTCTTTTTTTTGCTCTGAGCTCATCATCTAGAGTCTGTTTCAATTTATGTTGGATTAATGATAGAAAAATACTCTGTCTGTCTTAAATCAGTGTTATCATTGTCCATATTATAACTGCGCATGCTGCTCAGGGTCACTGGGGGGGGGGGTGGAGCCTATTCAAGTGGCACAGGACTCGCTTGGGACACACAATGGGAAATTCAGAGACTCCGTTTACCCTGACTGCACGACTTTCGACCCTGGAGACAACAATGCCACCTATTGAGCTTCCGTTCAACATTATCCATCCTTTCAAAAATATGTTCTATGCAACAAAGTTCGCTGCTTTTAGCACCTCACAATCTGCTCTATATTCCTATATTAAACAGACAAACAAACACTTTGCCTAATTTACAGATTGAATGTTGCAGATTGAATGCTAGTTACGCACAAATGGTTTTGGCAGTCAGACGAGCCCACACCCTGGTAAGGATATGCTGCTAGATGCTATATTTGTTACGTCCTGCCCATCCTGTCTGCCTGGCCCTCCTGTCCTCCTCCAGCCCTCCCATACGTGGTCCCGACGAGCCAAGCCTGTTGCTTATTGGCCCCTGTTAGTCTTTGTACTTAAGTACCTGTTTGTCTTGTCATGCCCAGTACAGTCACTGCC
>JAODUD010000134.1:25907636-25920942 GCA_026784285.1 Stomatorhinus walkeri
GGTCATATGTTCCCCCTTCTCCTTCTTGCCTGCATGAGTTCCCCGTTCTCCCTCTCTGGTCATATGTTCCCCCTTCTCCTTCTTGCCTGCATGAGTTCCCCGTTCTCCCTCTCTGGTCATATGTTCCCCCTTCTCCTTCTTGCCTGCATGTGTTCCCTATTCTCCCTTTTGTCGGCTGTATGTTCCCTGTTCTCCCTCTCGCCTATTTGTGTTCCTGGTTTGGTAGCCTGAGCTACACTTGGCTCTCACTTTATGCTCGACACAATTGGTTTATAAAAATTCCGTAGGCATGCAAAACACCAAAAACATGGAAGGCCAAACTTCAGAAATCCGGGGCCCCATGATAAACATTAATCCCAGGCCCCCAAATTCCAGACTGCGGGACTGGGCCCCAGTCTAAGTCATGGATCCCTGAAGCACTCTGAGTTTATTTCCCATTTATGATGGCCCTGGCTGTCACACAACTGTCACTGTAGTCCTTCAACCCTGATTCAGCCTAAATAGACGTCAGATCAGAGATTAATATTAACAATACATTTAAAGAGATATCCTGACTATATTTTTCTGACTTTCTGAATCTTATAAGCAGCAAAGATCAAAGATCTAATTCAGGATGTGTATGTACCAGTGCAGTGAGATCTTCTTTTAAGGCTTTAATGAGCACTTATGTAAGACACTTTGACCCCTGTACCTTTGAAGATGGGTAATATCTGGATCTCAGAATTTTCATGACATTTTTAGAAGCAAATACTATACTGTGGAGGAGTCTGGTAAATGTATTTTGTATTGATGTGTTCCTGCTGTACCTACCTTATTGGTCTTGCCTCTGTTTCACAAGAATTGGGACCAGACCCAGTCAGGATGAGTCCCTGCCTGGCCAGCAGGTGTCGCTGGTCACCCCTTTTCTAGCCTACGAGTCCTGTTATTATCATCCTTGTTGATCCCAGCCCTAGTGTTTGGTTGACTGTAATTGGTCCGCACCTGTCCCTCGTTATCTGTGTATATATGTGCCTGCTCTTGCCCTTGTTCCTCACTTGGTCATTGTGTGTTTGCTGCTGTTCTCTTATGGTTGTTCCTGTGTTGGTCTGTTCTTGTAACTTCCTGACTTAGTTTTTGTCATTTATCTGCTTTGCAGACCCATAACGAAGAGAATTGTGCCTGTTCTACGGTTTCTCGCACACCTTCAAAACTGCAGTGCTTTCTGCCCCCTCCCCCTACTCCTGTCCACCCCCAAAAAGGAGAAAGTAGAGAAAGAACCCCTCACACTATATGGCTTTATTTGTCTATGCTGTCTTTCTCTCATGAATTCAACACTTGTCTTCTACAAAACACCATTAGGCCATTTTCAGAGGTACTTTGAAACATTACAAAAATCGATACCATTACAGAAGAGCAGATATTTCTTTTCCAAACCTGTTTCTAGTAGAGGTTGTGGCCCTTCTGTCCAGGTGAATCTCAGTAATGTATTTGTAAGCTTCGGATGAAAAAAAAAACCACATGCTGGAAGAAAACAGGTTTCACAGAAAGGATACATTAATCATGGCAAGTGGCCATCACAATTTTCCTTGCCAAAAATACAACTCCTGCAAAGTGACTGTAACCATCCCTTTTCCATAACCACTTATCCAGTGCAGGGTCACAGCGAGACAAAGGCTATAGGCAGGGACCATCCTGGACAGGATGCTGGGACAGTTTGTCTCACTTCACGTTTTTGGACAAACAGGAGTACCCAATGAAACATGTTAAGGGCATACAAACTCACCCTGGGGGTGCCAGGCTCTGCTATTATTTACTCATCCACTGTACCAACCTGTGATTTTGTTCAAGAAGACTTTTACTAGAGGTCACAGCTTAGTTACCATGGCCAGTTTGCCATAAAACTTTTAAAATCTAGAGCTGTTTTTGGCACGTAAAATCCACATAAATTGCTGATGGCTACCATGGTGAATGTAAATTTACTCCAAACTACTTTACCTTATCAAGAAAAAAAAACTGATTTGCTATAAAATAAAATGGAGCCCATGGGTAAGTTTTAAGATTGTATTTTATTATGTTCTGAAGTTGAAAACATGGTATTGATTTACTCAAACTAAATGTTTCCTAACAAAGTTGCATTTCACATGTTAAATTGAAATCCCAGTTAGAGCTGGATGACTTATTGAAGAATAAATGAGCTCATCTCAAACTACTTATGTCCTGGCAGTTTTCAGTAGGTTCAACGTATTTATAAAAGCTGTTTGGATCTTTGTGGTGATGAAATGTTACACCCATCAAAGACCCACATCCTCAGCCCCAGCTCAATTTCTAAAATGTCCAGCTGGATTGTCCTTCTGTAGAAAAGATGTTAAAAGTACTTAAATTAACACTGCCTGCGATGTCATGAATGCTAATGATTGCAGGGCAGCAGTGTTTTGAAATGGGCACCTTGCATTGAAACAGCTGGCAAAGTGGAATGAAAGTATATGACCAGAGAGGAAAGTGTACTTATTTTCACAGCAAGCAAAGGCATATGGAAAAAAACCTTTCTACTTCATACAGCATCTTTGTAACTCTGTTTGGATCATTAATAAAAAAGTTATCTAAGCATTTGGCAGTAAAATAATTACAATGAATGTGGAATAACTTTCACGATTTTCAGAGTTTCCTGGTTGACATTGCTGGTTGGACTGGGGCTGATTACTGAATAAGTGCCCATGAAGTTTCTCAAACAGCTCATATCTGAGAAATAAACTCTAGGCCCCCAGCCATTATTGTGTCCACTGTAGTTCAATAATTCGGAAAAACACAGTGCAGCTAAACATTACACTTTCTAGTGCAGAACTGAACACGTTCAAGGGCACTACCTTATGAAAATCTATCTGTGGCCAACAAGATGGCTGTCGAGTCTGTGCATCAAGGAGATCAGTAACAAAGTCTAGAGTGGTATACGACTAAGCGTGGCTGGATGTTGTTAAGAGTTCAAGGACGCTTGCGAGCAAAACTTTAACTTGGGCCATATCTTGATTCATGGAAGGCTACAGAAGTTCATTAAATTTGAGAACTAGCATATGTTGAGAGCCTGGATGCCCTGAATTGGGTGTTGAGTGTATCCATTGCAATATAGAGGGGCACTACAGGCAGATTATGTATCCTAGCAGGTGGGCACTCACCTGGAGTTGGGTCAAATGCGAAAGAATAATATCCTACCTGATAGATGGAACTATGTGCATGGGAGGGGGGGTAAAACGTCTTCGAGGGCATAGCTCGACTATGTCTAGGGCAGTCATGAAGTTGGGATACATTTGCCTCAGGTTTTGGAGTCAGGAATGAGAGGAAACCAGAAGAGGCTGAGAAAAGAGACCACTGTGCTCGGTAAGGATTCAGTCTCTTGGTTGTGCCAAAGCATTTGATATTACGATGATCTTTCAGAACAATGATTGGATGCCAGCCCCTGCAAGCCAGTATCTCCATTCCTGAAAAGCCAGTTTCCAAGATAATACAATATTATTATTTCTTTCTGCGGCTGAAGATGTGCAAATGGGAATAACTTAGGTGGCCTACCTTTCCACTGTGAAAGGACTGCTCTTACCGCAGCTTCCTCCATAAAATGGATCTAGATATGATCTAGATATCTGGTTTACACTTCATCGGAATCCTGGTCAGCTGCCTCACTGCATGTAGACAGGGGGTTCCACCTTTTATGAAGGCAGTAAGTGAAATTTCAGATAAACCTTCAATAAAAATGACCAAACCCTTGTAATCTCTTCAGATCCTCACAGCTGGGGTTCTAGGCCACTCAGTCATTGCTTCCAGCTTAGTTGGGGCCATCTGCACTCCCTGAGACTAATTATATAACCTAGAAACTGGGTTTCCATTTTATGAAACTCACATTTTTACAATTTAACAAAAAATACTGTTAGCTAAGAGTTTACGCAACACCAAACAAACATGCTTTGATAATCTACAGTGTGTACTAGAATATCATTTATATAAACATTCAAATTTGTCAACATAATGTTTCTTTGATAAAGGCCTGAAAAACAGATGGTGTATTAACTAATCAATAAGGTTTCACTACATATTTATAACATCCATTTCAGGCATAGAGTGCTATCATTCATTCATCTCTTTCATGCGACTGGATGATATTTTATGTGCTCTGCAGGTCAAAGGCTTTGCTTCCTTTAGTTTCTCCAGGGACACTGGGACCAGACATAAGGTTTAGTGTTACTTCACCACTACTTATTTTGAATCTGATAGCCAATACATGGTCGCAGACCCCCTTCCTTCTTCTCGAAAAAAAGTCGACTGCTGCAGGTGAGGTATATGGTCTGATGGATTCCTGATCCAACACTTCTTGTACCGTTCCATGGTCTTGGACTCTGGGATTGACAGTCATGAGGGGGAATGGCTCCAAGTAAACGCTCGATCGCACAATCCCAGAGTTGATCACAAGTAAAGCATGTGGATGTCTTGTTGATGAATACCTTAGGTAGGTCTCCCTGCGGCAGTTGGATTCTCCACATTGCTTGATCACTCAGATAGGGTGAGACTGCAAAAAAACAGGCCTTTCCCAAGGAAATAATTATCTTCATTGGTTAAGAGATAATTGGTCTGTGGTAGGCTAACCAAGGAAGGCCGAAGACAATCTCAGAACTGGGAGATGATATGGCTATGAATGAAATCGATTCAACATGGATGAAACTCATGTGTATGGGGATGGGGCTGGTAATCTGTATGACGTTGTCACTTCCTATTGGTTGACCATTGGTAGCTTTCACTGTTAGGAGTGAAGGACAAGGCTTTGCTTGTGAAATTACCAGGAAAGCATGGGTCTTTTACTGTTGGAACAGACTCCTCCACAACAGTTTGATCTGGAACTGCATTTGCTGAGTTGAGACAAAGGGACATTCGTTGGTAATTTCTAGTTTTCTGCACTTATGATGGTGAGGGGACAGCTAATGAAGTGTGCCACACTATAGGTATAGATTCCATGTCCTTCTCCACTTGTGCTCCTTGGTTTGTGCCCTAGCTTCTAGGCTGCATCTTCCTCGCCACTGGGTTCTTCATGAGTCAACGGATTAGGGACTGACTGCTGTGTCGGATCTGGGGGGAAACCTTCCGTGCTCATAAGAGATTATGGCAGGCTGAATAAATTCCTCTAGATCCAGAGTGTCTTCATGGCAGGCTAGCTCCGATTGGAGAGTATGATTAAGTGCCTGTCCAATAACAGTGATCAGGGCCTTATCGTTCCAAATGCCAGCAGCCGGCAAAGTATGGCACTCTGTTTCCTTGACAGAGAGCTAGAAGAAGTTCTCCTGAGTTTTCATTTTCTGCTGGAGGTGAAACATCTGGGAAAATGCTTAATAAATATTGGTAGTCTCCAGCTGATTGGCCTTATTGAAACCAGATTGCCATTGTCCACTGTAAAGCTGCACCAGGGTGTAGAGAAACAATGTAAGATTTTCTGCAAGAATCTTCATGAAAAGAGGTAGGTTGCTTGGTGAAATATGTCAAACAATGCAGTAGGAAACCCTGACAATTATCCAAGGAGCTATCGTCCTTATCAGGGTGGGCCAGCTTTGCTCTTTGTTCACCTCTAGGAGCTGATGGAGTGTTGGATGTGCGGCAGTTGTAATATCCCCTCTAAGGATTCTGGGATGTTCCCAGAGCTGGAATTCATATTGTACTAGCAATAAATCTTCTGCAACAACACTTGCCAAGAATTCTCTAGATCTATATCATATTTGCTGTTGAGTCTGGTGCAGGTCAAAGGTAAATTACGTGCAGAGTATTTGGACAAATTAGGAATCATGAGACGAGAAGTCATACACTAGACAATCCAAAGGAAAATTCAATGATCCTATGATCATATCTTGAAGAACAGAGATGAAACTTCACATTGTAATGAGACTCCTAAAGGTATGTGCTTAGTAACACAGGTGTATACAATCAGATAGTCCACTTAGCATTCATGTGAGGGACAGTTTGAAAATTTGAGGACTGTGATGTCATGACTGAGTGATTGTAGGACAGACCATGTGTGACTGAATTTGTGCCCTGTGACTGGCATCCCATCCAGGGTGTCCCCGGCCATGTGTCCTATGATGGACTAGCATCCCGTCCAGGGTGTCCTCTGCCTTGCACCCTATTTTTCTAGGAATAGGCTCCTGAGTCATCCTGTACGAGATTAGTGGAAGGATAGAATTGCAATGACTATAAATTGTTTTCAGCTGCTTAAGCTGTTCAAATTGTAAACCCCTGTATGTCAGGGCTTGATTGGCCTTCTTGGCAAAGCAGCAAGCCGAGTTTTGCATAGACTGTGTATCAAGTACAGTAGGCATGTTTCCTGTATGTCGTGCCCCTGCTGTGGCCTACTGAGGCATATCAAGCACAGAGGTCAAAGGTGACTGCTGCTGAATTCCTGCAGTGACTGTTCGGCTAAAATTTTCATGCAGCACCAGGTAAAATTCCTCTTGTTTCATGTAAGCTTGCAGTTCCTCCACGTAATTACACGTTTTATTCATGAGAGATATGTAAATCTTATGCTTGAGAAAGCTGACATCCGACATGTACATAACAGGTACAGCAGCGCTGAACCACACTCTGTATTAACAATCTTTATTAACACTTACTTTTTGTATTTATTTAGCGGGAAAAAACCGACACAATAACGTGTAAGGGGGTGACATTGCTGACGCCAATAAACTGTCCTTTGTTAGATTCAAGATTCAAAGCGTTTTTTTGTCATATATACAGTAGAAAAGTGCATTTCTCTGTGTAATGGAATTTTTACTTTGCTGTCCACACAAAAATACCGAGGTATAATATAACAGAAAAAATAGGAAAAAATACTTTTAAATGTAATGTGCAAAACATTACAGTATGAGGTATTATGGCATGGTAAGGTTGCTGGTGGCTATTAAGGATTCTAATGGCAGTGGGGAAGGAGTTACTAGGTTGGGAGGTTCTGCATTTCACACTTCTGTTCCTCCATCCTGAGGGGGTTTGCCGCTGTTGAACCTTCTTCAGCAGCTGTGTGGTGTTCAGTGACCAAGTGAGATCCTCACTGATGTGGACGCCCAGGTATTTAACCAGCTGGAGTCTGAGGCCTCTCAGCCACTTTCAGGGTAGTCTGACACGCCTTGCATTTTAAAATGTTTCACATATCTAAAAAAAATTATCCCAAAGTGTTACATTTGCTTTTATCCAGCACAAACTCAGCACCAATAATCTGAGACCACTTAGAGTGTTATTATTCTGTTTTTTGTTAAAATCAACTTTAAACATATGCTTTTCAAAAACCTAATATCAGACATGCTGAGAAATTGTAAAAAAAAACACATTATAGACATTTCTAGCCAAGACTTTTGAGCTCTGAAGCTTATAGACACAGGGGTTTGCATTCTGAAATTTTATGTGGTTTGATTACTAAAGTGTTAGAACTTTAGAGTGACACTTTTTCTCAGTCAGTGGCCTGCACAATGAATATTGATGAAATGTGTCCCCACACCTGTAGTAGTTTGGATACTGTCAATGACCCATCAGTCTGGAATGTCACACCCATCACTTTGGAAAGGTAGTTTGAAACGCAAGAAAAGTATCATCAATAAAATCCTTTTCACGGTCTATTGGTAGATGGAATGCAAAATGAAAAATTGTGACCATATAAATATGATGCAGGGCCTATGCAGAGTTAACGGAAATAAAATAATTCACTATTATTAACGCTCTGGGGACGAGGGCATCGTCGACTTCGTATCTTTCTCCTGTGTTTCAGTTTATATCTCGCTGAAATCATTATGTAGAATCATGAAAAAAAACACTAAATCCGTATTCTGTCTTTTCAAAACTTCCATTGTCGGAAGTATTTAAGTTTAAAAAAAAAAAAAGTGGGAAAAAAAGCAGACCACATCAGCTTTCTTTGTTTTACCTGCATCGGGGGCGTGTAGTATTGCTCAGCTGAAGATCGCTATTTATGTTCTAAATATGCTGGTTTTGAGGCAGCAACCTTGTGTTTACTGATGTACAGGCTTACACCCCTAAGTATGGACACAGGTACGAGCTTCACTACTGAAAGTGGCAACACTGGCACAAAGCGGCAGAGACGTATCCGTGTACCCTTTTGTAGCCGATCAGTGTAAACACTAACCAGATATGTGCTTTTGTTTATTTCAATCATAATGGGCATATTCACATATTTCTTTACCCAATACTAACTGTCGGATTATCATGTTATTATCATGTGAATAGTGTGATTCGCCAGTGGGGGATCAGAGCTGCTTCGAGACGCAGATGCTTAAGTCAGTCACTCTTGTTGTTTCTATTCGTATCACGAAGCTGTACAGCTATATCTAGTTTCTACCTATATGTATTTGAAAAGCAGACCATCCTGGGTTTCATAGGGTGTTTTTAAAATGTGTATATGACAAAAACTCGCAGTTATTTAAAGAGTTTGGCCAAATTCCTGTCAGATTTCTGGCGGGATCGCCGACTTCAGAGGGTTAAAGCTGCTCACCCTCTCCACTTCAAGCTCCTGGATGAACGGTGGCTGATGAGGCCTCCTCCTCTTCCTCATGTCCACTATCATCTTCTTTGTCTTGTCCGTGTTGAGGGTGTTGAGGCTGTTATCCTCATACCATGACACCAGACTGGCCACCTCTCTCCTGTAGGCCGCTTCGTCCCCCCTAGTGATATGACCGATCACTGTGGTGTCATCCGCAAACTTCAGGATGATGTTGTCTTTGTTTTGAGTGGTGTTTGTTATGAGAGGGAAAGTTTGTTAGGCAGTGGAAGGCTGATTTGATTGGGAAAATCCAAGGTTGTGGGTTCGATTCCCTTGTTTATTGTTCTCCCTGTATTTAATTGGGTCTATCTAGGGTAGAATGGATTCCTTCCACAGTACCACAACGTGTGTTTTAGATTAAATGGTGTCCCAAAATAGGTCATAGCATCCCACCCAGTGTGTCCCTGGCCATCTAACCTATACTTCCTGGGACATGCTCCAGGCCCACTGTGGCCCTCCCTGTTGAAACAGTGATTGCGGAGTGTGGATTTCTGGTATGGGAGGGACAGTACAATCTTTTAATCCCAGCATGTCTGCCTTTTCACCACATTGCAATTCCGAAATGGCTTCCTGGGTTTTTAGGTCTTTAAGCGGATTCTATCTAAAAAATGCTGCCAACTTAAAGTTTTGGACCCAGAGGGATGAGAGGTTAAAAAGGTAAAACAAACCCCATTACTGTAACAGCGTTACATAGCACTGTGTCACCTCAGCAACGCTGTAATTTTCCACGATTCAGCATTGCTACACCAGAGGTCCAGACCCTGTGTAGGGTCTCAGAATCCCAAAGAGGATTCACTGAGCTCAGAATGTGAGCCCAACGGAACCCTCCTTACTTGACATGGAGCCGAAATGCATTTATCTCTCTCAGAAAGCTGAGGAGCGTGAAGAAGATACTTGAATAACTGATTTTTTAACCTCTATGCTGTCTACCTGACCTTTGACCTCTGACCTGCGGATGGCAGCATTTCGGTGCGTGTCCTTTGTACGGCACCTTTTAAAAGATTACTTACTGTTATCACTGAGTCATGTGGAATATGGTTATTAGCAGAGAACAGCAGAGTTTCACCCAGGCCCGATTCCCAAGGGGCCCATGTACATACTGGTATACTGCTTACCTGCCCTCTCTAACCGACAAATCACTACAGTAATGAAATAGGTAGCTGCAGGAATATAATGGATCATATTGCATGTGGGCTTAGGTGGTGTGAAAATCTGCTTCCCCAGTTTAAAGTATAACAAATTTATACAGAGTGAGCCTTTTCATAAGATAAGATAAAATAATATAGGAAACTTCATTGTCATTGTACTGCAATACAATGACATTTTTTTGACATCTCTTCTTGTGCAGGAATTTTGAAACAATGCAAACAGAATAACAATGGAAAACACAGATTTATGACAGAATCAGACTTTTGTCTTAAGCTCACCTGATCTAGGTCTGATTGTACACCACATGTAAATTTACTACAGCCTGCTTTTCCATTCTGCAGAAATCCCTGTTTTAATTTCATTGGTTTTCATTTTCATGTACATACCCTCGCCCTCATTCATTGAGGACTATCTGTATTATAAAAGTTTTAGAAATGTACTTAAAGAATTTGGTATAAATAAATGCATTGTCCTTGGTGATTTAAATTTAAATTAGAGTTATGAAAGTGCTGAAAAAGGTCTAAGGGGATTACAGACGAATTTGACCTCAACAATTAACTGATGGGCTAAATAATATGACAAATCCATCACATGTAAAAACTGGCCATATTTATAGTAATCCAGAAAGATTCATAAAAGTTTTAAGTTTTCAGGCCATTACCTTCATTAACCTTTGCTTTGAAAAAGTAGCAATTGATTTGTCTGTCGTGACAAACAGCAATTTGCATTTATATATTTATGCACGATTCAAAAGAAGCACAAAGAAACAATTCAGGGTGAAATTAGCTACTGATTTGTTGGAGTCACACACTGTCTATAGAAGAGATGGGGTATGTGGGCTTAGTACAGCTCATGGTAAATTGAATGAACTGAGGAAGAAATGTTTAATTATAAATTATAAATATTTAAATACAAATATTTTAACGATAAAGACCCAAGTCCTGCCATGTGGTGGTACAGCGGATCCGATGCCCAACAGGCCTGAATGCATTGGCTCTGTGGCGGTTTCGGCTGGTCGGGGGGTCAGGTCCCCGTGGGCTTTCCCCCCTCCCCTTCAGGATGCCTGCAGCCTTCCTGTCTGTTTCATCGGAACTGTGTGAAGCTTTTACGGGGGCTGCAGTGCCAATCCTGCCACCAACACCCAGATGCAGGGCCAGGTGCAGTTTAACGTCAGACCCAGGAAAGATGCAAGATAGTCATTTCAGGTGGGTGGGATTGGACTGCATCTTGCCCTGGGGGGTTACCAACTGGAATCCCAAGGTGGTCTCGTCGTATGGTGAGTCTGGCCACGCTGTACCAGTGCATGCTGACTGGACCTGACCTGGACATGCACAATTTTCCTAGAAGACCAATGTGGCCTGGTTATCTAGGGTATGCTCCAGGCTGTACTGTGACCCTTGATAAGTGGTTGGAAGATGGATGGATGGATGGATGGACAGACTAATGACAAACTGGAAAACAATTTGGGGAGAGTCAAAAGTCAAAGTGTACTCAAACTGTAGCAGTACGTCACTGAGTTAGTGCTTGGAGGCTGAATCTGTTTTTACCATCTTGGGAATATATGGGGGAAACAGGCCTTAGACATACTAACTAGTTTTTAATGGCATGGATACTGAATTTATATGAAAGTAAGAGATGGTAAGAAGAATTTATATAAAAGTAAGAGACTTTTTTTATATCACTCATCTCATCACCTTTTAAATATATTTTTTATTTATTTGGGCACTAGCTCTCGTGATGCCTGTTTTTAAATCCAAAAAGACATTTCATACCCATAATAATATTAGGTATAATGTCTAACATGATTAGAAAATGGGGAAAAAAGCAGCTTATAGGTTCCTCAAAGACATGAAGCAGGTGCTTTGAATACCAGCAAGATGGCACACAAGACTCTTGCATTAAACAAAAGAACGTGCGAGGTATCAGGTGTGCCCGTGATTGGGAGGTTGCCGTTTCAGATCCATGGTTGGCAGAATAGTCATATCACTTGTAGGGGCTCTGGATAAACACAAACCTTGTGCTCTGATCTTAAGCTTTGCTCTCCCCTGGATAGTTCAGGTCCAGAAAGTAAAAATCCAGACCAAGATTTGGTTTCAACCATCACCTGAGTATAAAGATTCACAGTCACAGAGTACTCAACCGGTTGGTTGAAACAAAATCCTGGTCTGGATTATTACCTTTTGGAGCTGAACTTTCCCCATCTATACACAATAGCATCCCACCCAGTGAGTCCCTGGCCTTCTACCCTGTACTTCCTGGGACATTCTCCAGGCTCACTGCGACCCCCCTGCCTGTGCATCTGTGTGTCTCATAGGGATGTAAGATCAG
Organism: Stomatorhinus walkeri; assembly: GCA_026784285.1. Lineage (NCBI taxonomy): Eukaryota > Metazoa > Chordata > Actinopteri > Osteoglossiformes > Mormyridae > Stomatorhinus > Stomatorhinus walkeri. The sequence continues at coordinate 25,919,659 of JAODUD010000134.1, forward strand.
ATATGGAAAGACAGGAATTTAGATTTGCTTTTACTCCATATGTAACAATGATCCAATACGGGGTCAGGATGAGCCTGCAGTCTTTCCTGGAAAGAACAGGACACTGAGCTGGGGACACTGTGGATGGACTGCCGGTGTATCTCAGAGCTCACAGTGTGTGTGTATGTGTGCGTGTGTGTGTGTGTGGGGGGGGAAATAACAGGATTCAAACCTGCACCCCTGAGGCTGATTGAAATAGTGTGAGGTTGCAGAGTCACCACAGCTGTCAGGACTTTAAACATGTCACATACCTGAGGCACTCCTCAGTCACACAGAAATCCCACAGTCCTGCTCTGTCATATTCTGTAACTGGTTTGTCCTACGTGGGCATTGCTGGTTGCAGGGACATTCGAGGGGCATGGATACCCTTACAGATTTAGGGGGGCCACACTTTATGTAAAATTATAGAATTATATAATGGAAGAGGGGGTGGGGGACCTCAAAGTGACATTTAATCAGGGGGCCCGAATGTCTAGCTACCCCCCCTGGCTGGTTGAGACCATCAAAAAGACTATAAACAAACTGACTTTTTTAGAAAAACAGGCAATTAATTCTCATCATTGTAATAAAATTAGGAAGGACTCCTCTGTCCTTCAGTGTCTATGTTAATTTTGCAAACAAATGTTTGAAATAAAATTCCCAGTACAATTTGTCTGGCTTTGAAGGAACTGGTCACATTCTGTTCAGACAACACAAGTCAAACAAGATCATCCATTAGAGGAGACAGATCAGTACGCGGCACAATATCTGTCAATTAGTTATTTCAATGAGGGTATTTCAATGACAGCTGTTCTGTGCAGTTCATTACCAGCTTTTATAACAATGTTCTGAAGGATATCATGGAAAATTATGATTAAAATCACAAAACACATCCATTATCCATTAGCTGTTATATTACTTGTCTTGGAAATTGTACTGTGATATTTTTATCTTGTCTTGCAGAGTGTTCAACATACCGTACCAGCCATTCAGATCTGGGGCTCTGGATTTGATTGTTCTGCCCTGATTCTGTGTGTGGAGTTTGCCTATTCTCCCCATGTAGGTTGGTGAAGGTTTCTTACAATTTAGGTCCAACTTACAGGGTAATTTTGGGGGTTGGTGGTAGGATTGGCACTCCAGCCCCTAGGACAAAGCTCAATTTTTTGGTCCATTTGGACTAGTGAGTTACTGAAGTATCACCCGCTGCATGGCTGCACTCAGGTTCTCATCCCTGAGGTGGTTTGTTGTGTGGTGGGTGCGGCAACA
>JAODUD010000134.1:25975974-25988394 GCA_026784285.1 Stomatorhinus walkeri
CTCCCCCCCCCCCCCCCCGTCATGTCCTCGCGTCCCCACAGGACTGATGGATTCCTGCCTCTGTGCCTGTCAAGTGTAATGCATGCACAAAAAAATCAGGCATGCATCTGTCCCCTGTCCAGCAGAATAAGTCAAATGCATCCCCGCATAAAGGACTAAAACAGGATCTGCCAGACCCCAGGATGACGGATAAAAAAATGTATATACCAGTGTGAAAAAACCTATGTAATGTCATCCATCTCTGGGTATATCTCCTAGGGTCCAGCTGCCTGTTTCCTAGGCCGGCTGTGGTATTCTACTCCTTGGTATATCAATTTATTCGTATATATAAAAAACCACACAGACCCATAAAACCTGACAGCACAGAAAAATCAGAAGGATATGTTTACGGGTATGGCTGCAGCCAGCTGTGCTCATGCAGTGAAGGAAAACAAATTAAAGGTTTGGGTTTTGTTTTTTGTTTTTGTCCATAGTGGAGCCACAAAGACTTCAATTCCTTTCATCCTTGGTGCTCTGAAGCTTCCACACCCCGTGATCATGAAGCTGGACCAGCTGCTTTGACACACAGACACGCATGTGCATCCCACGTTGAAATTCACTGCTGATGACACAGCTCAAAGACCCTTCCTGGGATTGTTCATAGGGTTAGAGAACTGTACACCAGTCACTCACCCAATGGAGGCTCCCATTGGTGCATCAGTAGGTAAATAGCCAATAGGAATTAATAACTACATACTAACACAAGACTTAAGGGTAACAGCAATGTGCGTGATACTTTCTGAATGCATTATAATATATTATGAAGGTACCTATAATGCATTATACATGAGTGCTTTGAGGAAAGTGTTACCAAATGATGTTTGCTGGGAAAAGACACCTTGGAAATGTCTGATATTCTTTAACAACTACACCTCATAATATGACCTCATCATCTCTCCATGTCTGTGCCTGTGTTTCTGTTTTGGTGGCAATTAGCACATCACTTTTTCTATTAAGGAAAAAAGAAAATAACTTTTGTGATGACAACGCAGAACTAGGATGTGCATTTTCTGGGTCATTAATGCGTTAATCGAATGAAACGCATAAAGTCATTTTGTGTTGTAAAGTTTTATATTACAACTTGCTTTCCAAGAGCTGGAGGTAATAATTGGTTTTCCGCACCTCAAACAAATGGAATTTTATTCAGCAATTGCATTTTTGACAGGTCGACAGACACAAAACCATCACAAACACAAAGTGTTACAGAAGGCATGTGCGTTTTTCTTCAATGTGTGTGCATGACTGATTTTATGCACATTACTGTTTTTTCAGTACAGGGACACACAGGAAAACACTGGAAAGTACAGGGCCCAAGTCAGAGGACACCCTGGACAGGATACCAGTCCATCACAGGGCACGAGGCAGGGGACACCCTGGACGGGATGCCAGTCCATAACAGGGCATGAGACAGGGGACACCGTGGACGGGATGCCAGTCCATCACAGGGACATGCTGAATGGGATGAAGGTTGATTGTAGGGCATAAAATCAAAAACTAAGGAAGAACCAACCTGCCTCTTGTGTTTTATTAGTAAAATATGGGAATATAAAAAAGTGATGAACAAAGATAAAATCTGCACAAGCTGAACATGCCAACTGCACACAACATGAGTGGGAGTCAAACCCACAACCCTAGAGGGTAGTCACCAGCGTTACTATCACTGCAGCTCAACTCCATGCCTTTACATTTCTTTTTTCATAGTCTATTTCCCAGTATGGTTGCCCCAAGGTACAAAGAATTAGCAACATTAAAGGCATTATGGCATTTAACAGCATAAAAATCTGAACAAATCTTAACAAGATTCACTTGGTTTCCTTTCCTCCTACAATAATGCAGGCAGTTTGAACCTTCAGAGAAGCACCACTGAGTATGAAGTTCATGACATAGTGCCTGTGATGGATTTCCATTTTTTATTCTGTAAAATGTAAAGGAGTGTGCAAATCCCATAGAAATGCTGCATGCAAAGACCTGAACTATATATAATCTTCTTCTGCTCCACATAGCATCATGTCTGTGCCAATTTAACTGCCTTTAGTGGGCCTGGAAAATATATAATATATGGTCTTTAACAAGACTCATTTTAGTACATCAAAAGTTTAAAAACATTTTAAGGAACTGAGTTAACATCAATAAGCATACGAACGAAACACAATAGGTGAATTATTAAAATCTCCGCACCCCAAAACATTTTTTCAAAGTAAAATTATGATGTCACAGCATCTGTTACACACAGGAAAAGGCAGAATTTAAAAACTCAGATAAAGAAATTGCATTTCTTTGACATTTAGTCTTTGGTTTTATTGCTTTATCCATGAAAATAATATATTTTGCTAATTTAATTAGATTAGATTAGAACTGGAAAGTAATTTCATCAAAAGAAACTGAAAAGATTGTACTGCTGTCTGTTCATGAATGTTTAATAGAATTTAATACCTTGCAATAGTTTTTTTAGGAAAAATAGATGTTAACCGGGGATTTTTTTGCATGCTTCTATTATTGATTGGAGCATGCAGTGGCATCCACACACTTAATAGAAACGACAGCATAATATTTCTTGTAAGCGGTGATCGGTGGTATGAAATTCTCCTTTACACAGAAGGATGAAGCTGGCGACGCAGGATGTTCACTCATCACTCTCAGTGATGACTACAAAGATTGCCTCTTCGTTCACCTCTGCACCGTCTCCATTTGATGTGACAGAAATAAATGTGCTTATAAAATAAATTACCCACAATGCTTCAGAGAACAGAAACTCAAGCTTTGCGGTAATTAATGCTCTCCTGTGTAGAGCTGAAACCCTGACTGGAGAATGTTATAGATTATTAAGTTACATTGTGAGTCAACTGCAATAGCCCTGCATTAGCGCTTTCACTAGAATGCCCCCTAGTGGTCAGGGTAATTTTTTTGTCAATGGCAATGTGTTCACTATCAGTCATACAAAATCACAAAGTCTGCTGTTTGCTTTATAAAATATAACAGGGATAATAAAACAGATAGATGGAGATAAATCAGTTAGCTGTTAAAGTATTGCAATTTGTCAACTAAAAAAAATCCAGAAATAACATAAATGGTATTTCTAAAGATATCCATTCTTGTTGAGGTGTTTACTTGCACCGCCAAGCCACATAAAGACTAAGAACTTTGAAAAGATAAATGAAAAGATAAAGACCGCTTTAAGTTGACTTATTTAAATGCAGGAATGGTAAATGAATAAGCAGGGCTGGCCTCCCTGTGTTTGCTTCCATGGACGCCGTTCTCAAGAAGGAGACGGCCGCCGCCTCTCAGAGCTGCCAGCAGGTCTGCATCTGACGAGCATAACTTTGCTATCTGCAGATGAGGAGCTGCGCTGCCCTGGTCATTACTACCTCCCTACAGACTCTCATACACAGGAATAATACGAAAGCAAGATCTGAACTGTACTAGATATTTGCACGAGTTACATTCACAACGTACGACAAGAGATGCATTATTTATTTTCTGTCATTTATTTATTATGCTTATCTACACTGACATTTCCCGTGGGGCTGTGATTTCATCTGTCAACACAAAGACATGCAGTTAGGCTAACAGTATATGACTGTGTATGTGTGTATGTGTGGATTATGTTTATATTACATTGTGGGGACCAAATTTCCCCAACAATGTAAAAAAAACCTGTTATTTTGATGTTGTGGGGACCATTTTCCAGGTCCCCACAAAGATCTGTGAATGCAATCAAACAACTAAAAATGACAAAAGTCTCATATTTTGTTTGGTTGTTTATGGTTGAGGTTAGGACTGGGTTGGGGTAAAGGTCTTCATGATGGGATTAGTTTTCCCATTGAAATTAATGAAGAGTCCCCACAAAGATATAATTAGAAACCTGTGTACGTGTGTGTGTGTTTGCATAGATCACATTTGAGGACAAAATTGTCCCCAAAGTGTAGTAAAACCTGAAATTTCCCTACTTTTGGAGACATCCCCATTTGGATAACCTCAGTTCTATTAAAATCTGTGAATGGAATAAAAAAAGTAAAAATGCCAAAATTCTTGTATTTGGGTTGGTTACTTATGGTTAAGGGTAGGGATGGGTAGAGGTTAAGGGTGTCGTGATTGGGATTATGGTTTTTCCCATAGAAATGAATGGATGGTCCCCATTTAGATAGGAAGCCCAACTCGTGTGTCTGTGTGTGTGTGTGTGTGTGTGTGTGTGTGTGTGCCCTGAGGTGGAATGACACCCCAGGATTTAGCCTCGCATCCTATCCTGAGCTAGCCTTCTTGCATCTTTGTGTTAATGTCCTGCTTGCTCCTGCGTTTTATGGGTTGTACCCTTAGTCATACTCTAATATTCTTTACAAGTAGCATCAAATCAAGCAAAACAAACAGAAAAATAAATAAAAATCCCTGTATATGCATAGTACTTAAGGAATAAAGCTGATTCAGGTTCTGGGCCAAGCCTGGCAGCAGGCAGGCAAGTGAATCAGATTTGTGCTACTGATCCAATCAGATGGGGAAGGATCGCTCGCTCCCACATCTTCGGCAGCGCAAAATTGCTGCGACAGCACTGGCATTAAAGCCTCCTACTGGAAGTAAACAAAATCATAAACACCACACCGCTAACGGTAAATACATGCGAATACAGCAAACGCGACAGGGTGCTTCATAAGTAATGTGGAATGCTCGGAACTCACCCACTGAAACATAAGCGCATTTCTCAAATTTTTTTTTCGCAAATTTGAAAAAATAATGTGGCAATTTTGATACACCAGCATCCCATCCAGGGTGCTCCCTGCCTCGTCTCATACTCTTCCTGGGACTGACTCCAGGCTGACTCCCACAAATATGTACACAGAAACACGAACACACAGAGTCAGGAGGAAGAGGCGACCCAACCACCCTGTAAGTGTGAGACAACCATGGATAATATTACACTTCACCGTTGTATTCCATAAAATAAACAGATAAACAATGTGCATTAAAGTCTAAAAAAACTCTACATTTTCAGATTGGTATTAAAACCTGAAGTTTCTTGTTTAGACCACTAGAGGGCCAGCGTGAGCGATGACATTCATCCACTGGGGCTCTCTGATGGAGGTTGATTTGAGGCCGATGTGATTAATCACTCCGATTCACTTCTGTAGAGTTTCACATAAACGGAGATCTTAGCCTCGTTTTTCTCCCTGCTACTACCCTCGGTTTGTCTCTCACAGTCCAAGGTCGTTTATCTGGCTTGTCCGCTACCCCATGCCATTTGCCGCTATCTAGAGGCACATGGCTAATGCCGCGTGACACGTTCACGATTTGGTTTCGCTCTCTCTCTCCGCTGTTGCCGCAGAGCGCCTGTTTGTTGGGGTCCGTCCCCAGTGGGCCCTCGCACAGCAGGTTCCTGATGCCACATCAGGATAAGTTCAGGATCATAAGTCGCAAAAGCAGCTTAATTTATCTGAAAGAGAAGCAAGCCTGCAAGCACCAGCCACACTCATAACAGTTAACAGATTCTCTCCTTTGATGTGGAATCTTGTTAATTCTAAATAACATCATTTGTTTCTTCCATTATCTGATCCTAGGCATCACTGGGTCATAGGTTTCCTTTATTGCTGTTGAAAAAAACTCCAGTTTCCATGGCTCTGGAGCAACAGCAGCGTTAATATGCGCTAATATGAATCCACAGAGTTACACTTTTGTCTTTGACTTCAAATGAATCCAAGGAACAATACAAAGACATTAAACAAGAGCCGTGAGAATAGTACAGAACAGCATCGCTCTCTTAAAAGCTTATGGATGATGATTTGCTGATAGTCGGGTTGCCAACGTGTGGTGCTCATGGAATTGAATCCCCCCGAGCTCAGCATAAACTATAACATACACGAATGAACTGAAAGCTGAACAACTTACCCATGATACCTGTTCAAAAAGAACTTTCTTTCCAATAAAATATAAAAGAAAGGATTTGTGAAAAGGGTAGAAAATTTCTCATGCCTGAGCTGCACATTTCCCGCTGGGAATTCCACAAAGTCGCCTCTTTCATTCTGCCATAATTAATTCTCAGGAAAGCTGGCCCCCGGGGTTGTCACATGCTCCGGTTTGGGGGGATCAGACACACCGCTGGGCTGATCGGTAGTGGCGGCCGCACTCCAGGGGCCGGGAGGAAGTAAGGAAATGGGCGCGGCTGCGTTTCTGTGGTGCGTGCAGCGCCCTGGAGGGGCACTCACGCAGGTGACGGGGAGCGAGGCAGGGGTCTCTCTTCCGGTAATTATTTTCTCCTCGGCCACTTCAAAGAGTAAGTACATTTTTCTCAGCTCGGGTGGGGAGGTTAATTAACAGAAAAGGGCACGCATGCCGCCAGGGAGGAAGCCAAAAATGCTCTCTTACTAGACATCCGCAATGTGCACCTGACCAAAACCGAGAAAAAAAACAATGAAGCCCTTTTAAATAATGTATTCATTATGAAAGGCATTCAGCAGAACTCAAACCCTTCTAGCTATACAGCAGGCAAAGGACCACTAATTCCGATTTCCGTACAATGCAAAAAAATAAATCCCGCTTTAAGCATTCATAATTATTTCTTAAATAATAAAATATAAGCTGTGTTATGGTCCATCTAGTGCTGCAAACACACTAAATTAGTATCCCCAAAGCATCTTTACAGTTTTGTTAGGTGCAAAACATAAAATGACAAAAATGGACAAATGAATACACAGCTCTCGCAGACGAAGTCAAAAGATCTCTACTGCCTTCCACAACACCCCTTCTTATGTAAAAAATAATCAGTTAAAATGGTGGCCTCTGGTCTCGGGGTAAGATTGTAAGGTAATGGGTATCTTCTTGGTGAAATCAAACTTGGGGCGACAGGGCCGGAATTGCACTTTCCATGCATGTGCATGATTGTCACCGGAGAGAAGTGCTTTACCGTAAGCTGCAGAATTGCATGATGAATGGGTCTGTTCTGACTAAAAGGATTAGGCTATCGGCACCAGGCCTAACATCCTTCAGGATCCCCTGCCAGGTGTTGAGAACATCGAGCAGATTTAATCTTTGCATAGCCCATTAGTGTTTCTCCAGGATATGGACCTTTATCTACATGCACTGAATGTTTATCCACTATAATTCAGAAGTATTATGCTATTCGCATTCGTGTTCCTCAAAAGACTCTATTAAAATGGTTTTCCGAGATCTGCCAAACGGGGCGGGGCACAGCTGTTTCGGCTTCATTGTTGGGGTGAATTTGACTTAGTTCTCGAACGTTTTCTTGGGGGGGGGTGACATCTTAAGGAAGAGCCCGAACATGCAAATGGGGACAGCGAAACAGCACAATAAGCTTCCCTTCAACCTCCGCATTTTAGGAAAAATTTTGTAGATTTCTGTTCTTTCCACGGCGCATGTATAATACGGTCTGCTGACTGTGTGATCTGAAGTGTTATGTTCTAGGTGAATCCGAAAATCTACTCTGATTTCCCTAGGCGGCTGAACAGTAAGTCATTGCACAAGTCTGTGGAGTCAATCAATGTGTTTTGCAGCACGATATATTCACAATATGACAAGGATGTGACAATGAGGGTGTGGCCAGATATGGCTGTAGCTGCCTAGAACAGCTATATGTTGTTAGGTGGACATCAGAAACATATTCACTAATCATTGATTGGTTATGGTGTTCTGACTGGCAACTGAAATGCAGTTTTTTTTGTCCATCAAATATCCAGTCCAGGCTCCCTTTCTCTGCAGAAGTGCAGTCAACATACTCAAACGACTGGAATTTTGAAAAACGTATTTGCAATTTTCTCAGGCTTGAGACTTGATTCATTGAAAATGAACTGACTTGAAACGTATAACTTGGTTGAGATTGCAGTCTTGCTTTACATATTGCCTTCATGAATCTTTATTGTTCTGTTGAATTCCTGGCTTTCCATTTCTCACCACAGAAATCTGGTATTTATCTCTAAGATTTACTGCAACTCAAAATAGCAAATTTTGTCATCAGCTTTAAGACTTACTGCAACTCACGTTAAAAACAGTGTGCGACAGTAAACATTCACAAAAAAAGGCGTTTGAATGTGAATTTGAAAATAAAGCAAAGCTTTTTAATGTGGATTCTAAGTGGTTTATTATAACAAAATTCCTGTGTTCTATATGACTGCACACCTCAGTTCTGCTCTGGAATCATGACTGTGGGATGGCTATCACCATAATAAAAACTGTGTGAAGCAGGTAGCTTGTGGCTCTCTAGCTGTCTCTGGTACTTTCTGACAGCATGAATGATAAATGAAAATAATTTCTGCCATGTCGAAGGCAAGGACCGAGACTAAGGCAGGCGTGGGCAAAAACCAAAAGGGACTTTATTAAATGAAACTATAGGCAGGGCAATGGAAACGGACCACAAGGGGTCAAAATGGGGTAGGGGGGATCAGGCGAGAGCACAGGATACAGGGCAGACTGGGGAGCACATATAGGCAGCAACATCAATGACTATGACAGGACTGGGGATCACAGGACTAAGAGACGCTTTATATATGACACATGAGGGAGCAGACGAGAGGCACCTGGGGTGATCCATACAAAGGTGGTAATGAGAGGTAAGAATAGGGAGAGAACGAGCAGGAAGGGATGCAGGACGTGACAATTTTGCAGATTCATTGTCATTTTAATACATACCTGTTCAAACCTGAATAAAAATTGCGAGGTTGTACAGTTGAAACACAATTCATGCATATATTTCAGCACTGTACACACAATTTACAAATTTATGTGTAGATAAACCCAAAATAAATACTAAAGACAGAGAAGCTGCCCATTAATTCACAACATGGCCCCATCCACCTATCTTCAATCTTCCCTGTGTATATATTTGATACTGTATGTAATAGGAATGCAGTGTATTGTTTTGTGCATTTGTACACAGAGACATGACCATTGCATACAATACATACTGCAGACTGGTATTTGCATGTAAACAAAGACCAAACCGCCATTACCAGCTGTTAATCATACTCCTTTCGGTGATTATACTGTATGTGATTATACCATAACACAATAGTGTTTTCTCAGATAATGTGTATTCAGAATGACTGTCATTGACATTCTCACCTTGCCAATAAGTGCGCAACAAGACAGTGGAATCTATACAGTACATTCCGATCTAGAAATTCTTGATATTTTTCTATATTATGTTTTCAGCACACAGCTGATGAGTATGTTCCTCTTTATTGTATAATACTCTTCTGAGTTGTGGTAAAGTTAAAGAAAATATTTTTTTACATCAGGTCTATTAATATTGTCTTGCTTTCATGCTGCAGGGAAAGCAGTAGTATTCATGAGGCAACATGCATCAGTATAGAGTGAATCATGCCAGTAGGATAAAAATATGCAGTCATATTTTCCCAAGTACAATCTTTCTGGTCTCACACTAAGGAGTTTGTAAACAGATCACACATATAAGTAACGCTGCGTACTGCGTCACCATGCTGGTGTGACGGGTGCCGTCAGCTATAAGGCACATGCATGTGCAGCTATGGGTCATACCACCGTTTACTGGAGTACAGCGCCACTGCCCAGTACTGGAGGAGACGGGGCGCAGAGGGCCATCCGCCCACGGGCCCATACTGGCAGAGAGGGGCCGCTGCAATATTTATGAAGGGGACCACCCCACCACACAGTTTGCAAATCTTACCCAGGGCCCTTTTCAAAAACCAGCAAGAGGCAAAATTTGCCATAAATTAACCGAGAACCGCCATTGACCGCCCTCAACCCCCTCGCCCTCTGCCCCCCTGCCGTGAGACCCCTCCTCCGCCACACCCTGTGACCCCTAAGCCACCTGACAGGTACATTTGGCTCCAAGCTGCCCTGTTGCTGATGCCGACACTCGCGGTTCTTCATAAAAAATACACGTCACGTCACGTCACGTATCTATCACACTGCTTCATGCCTTTAGGGAGAATGATTCCTTTCAGAGAATAACTGGAGAATATCACTGACGTGTTTATTGCAGATCCATGTCCTGTGACGGAAGGCTGGAAAGTGGGCAGTGGAGAAGGGGGGGCTGCTGTCAGGGTGATTTTAAGACAGTCATGTATGACTGATGTCATTCGTGCAGCTGTAGATTGTATGGTCAAGTGTACAGGCTTGAAATTGTGGTACTGGAGTCATCTTTACTCTGACTAAGGGCCAAATTGCACTGGCACCAAGCATAATTTGATTGATGTCACCTAAACAGTGCTCCTCTTGTGGTTGTAAAGTATATAATACTCAGATCATGTGTGACTGGTACATATAAATGTGCAAAATGCACAGCTAAGTGGTGGTTAGCCTAAATGTTCTACTCCAGGAGATGTGTACATGGTCTGATGAATGTCTCTTCAGGATGAGTGTGTGGCACTCTGCATTTGAAGAGAGGGAACAGAGGCAGGTCTGCCCACCCAGAGGGAGATGTGTTTACCCAGAGGAACATCTGCTTAAGCATGTATTGTGACCCCTGAGATTTGAACCAATATGGCCAATGCTTGTAGCTTTGAACTCTGTGGCTTGGCTACAGGTGGGCAGGGGGTGGGATCATTTGCCACCAAAAAGAGTGCCACCCCTTCCAGCCAACAGGGTGGCCAACTGCCCCCCAAGATCTCTGCCACAATTCAAACCATAGTGCCCACCCAACATACCCAAATGCCCACCCCGGGATGGTTTCCCTTAATGCCACTGCTTGAACTTTATGCTGGGCGTAATTTGTCAGGTGATTCATCACATGTTACAAGCCTTTTTACTGATTTCTGGACCTGCAAGGTGCCCAGCCTCAACCCAGTACTTTTTGGTATAAGGATGGATTAAAGAATTGAGTGATAGAATAATTTATATTTTTAAATGTGAATATGCTCTGAGCTCCTGTGTAAGATTTGAAACTTCAATGTAATATCACAAAAATAAATAAAATAACATCTTCAATTACATTCGATTATACTGTCAGACACCGGTTTCATATTCGTATTTGAGGATAGGTGATTATATTACAATCCTGCAGTTCAGCCACGGTGATTCAGCATCGTAGCCTCCAGCACTTTGGGTTTCATTCAGGAGGGCAACATGCTATGTTGCCCAGCTGAGTCTCTCTGCTAGCTAAAAAGGAAACGGTTTATTTCTCAAGTGGGAATGGAGCTAAAACAGACTGGCAGAGTAAACCTGCTGCCTTGAAGTAGACAGAAGCAGTGCAAGGCCAAAGCAATCGATTACTGATCCATAATGACCTTTATGATGTAATAACACAAAAAAAATCATTTTTTCTCTGAGAGCATAATTCAGGTCTTTCCTGATCTGTTATTTCAGAATAATGTTGTACGATTGTCAGTCCTTGAAATGGAAAACCTGATTATTTTTTCCACTCACAGAAGTGGGTGCAAAAAAGTATAAATGTATAATATAACAGCTGTTTTTCTGGAAAACTTTTGTGTCCATAAGAAAACTTGTGAGGCTGTCTCTGAGAACTTTGTTCAAAATGTAAAAATCATACATTTAAAAGAGAAGAAATAATTGCGCTTACTCAACATTGTCCGCCCAATAGTAAACAAAGGCACAGCCAGGGAAATGAAGGAGAAATCGCTTATTGAACTATACGTGCTTAAATGCACCGTAACACCCATCACTTTGCAAGCCACATTAAGAAACCAATTTATTTAGCTCTAATGAAAAGGAGGCTTCAGCGCTCCACCAGGTACTATAAGAAGTTTTATAAATTATACAGATTATGTCCTGCCTGGTTTAATGCACTATTCAGAAAACACCATGTCTCCTTCTTCTCGATGCTATGGAGCACCAAGCCCACTCCGGAGATAATTAGCATGGGCACTTTCAATATGTAATTAACTTGGTGGCGTCATGATTTTAATTGTACTGATTATTGCCTTAAACAAGACAGGAGAGTGTGTGCACCTTGACACATTCCCTGTCATTTCCTCTATACCAGCGAAGGACAGTCCTCTTTGTTGTACTCAGTAGTGCTTTGAGTGGTGTAGCTCTGGATAGACTTACTGGAAATTTCCATGATCTTGCATAGGTAATCTTCCGAAACAAGCTGCATCTCACTTTCCTTTATTGCCCAAAAGTCCAAAGGTCGTATGTTGAATTTTAATAGCGGTCTGATGAACACAGTATCACATATATATGTATTGTAGTCACACACCTCCAGGGCTGTGCCTCTGGCTTCCTTCGCTGGTCCAGTGTGTGTGGGGTTTCCTCCAGGGGTTCTGCTTTCACCCACGGTTCAAAAACATGTGGTTAGGTGAACTGACGTCTCTGCATCGCCTCCAGTGTGTGTGTGAGGACGGGCTCTTCATCGCCTCCAGTGTGTGTGTGAGGGCAGGCCCTGCATCGCCTCCTGTGTGTGTGAGGGCGGGCCCTGCATTGCCTCCAGTGTGTGTGTGAGGG
>JAODUD010000134.1:25989445-26008406 GCA_026784285.1 Stomatorhinus walkeri
CCACCCCACCAGCCCGCATACTTATTACATTTTAATTTACTGAATACTGCATCATGCCAGTACACAAATGCTTCACAAATTATTAAATGATGTAAGAGAATAATCATTCCCTGTCTTCTGCTCACGTATCCTAAAATAGGCTCCAGACCCTGTGATGGATTGATGGACAGAAAACAGAATAATCTACCACCTCTGTCTGTCTTATTCACCTTGAGTGTTATCACCTGCGTCATTTCTACAGAAATATAACAAATTCCAGAGATGCACACAATTAACATCCAGATCCAGAACATGTAATTGTTACTGAAGGTGCTTAGTGGACCAAGGAACAAGGTCTATTGTGGTCTCAAAGTGACTGCAAGGTCTATTACACAGCTGAAGGCTTAAACGTAGAGAACTTTTGTGACATTGCTAAGAAAACCATTCAAGGAGATACTATAAATGCTTTCTGAAGTAAATATTTATGCTGGATTTACACCGAGGTTTTAAAGTGAGCCAGCAGCAGTTCTCATATCAACACAGGCCTTTGGGTGCAGTATTGCTGCAGGTATAGGAGGGGTAGATATGAAGAACAGCTGCAACAATTAGCTGGCAGGAAAGGCAGGTAAAATTGCAGCATCAGACTGGGTTTGTATGGAAAGTGTTAAGCGGCAGCACATCAAAGCCTATTGTCAGTCTTGTTTTTACCACTGACTGTATAGTAACAGTAGAACCTTGCTTTCCTCAAATTACAGATAGACACACACCAGATATCCAGATAAACATATGTGTGTGTGTGTGTGTGTTTGTGGGTATAGCTCTTAGCACTGGGCTCCGTGTTTGCATTTTCTACTTGTATTTGTGATGGTTGCATCTTCTTCCTGTGCTTTTAAATCCACTAACATAGCTGGGCATTTGGCTACTATAATTCTGTTGAAGTGTATAACATCTTGGGACTTAAGCTGGAAACTTGTTGAGGTCATTGCCCTCGACCAAAATGTGGCCTGTGATGTCATTTTCTAACACTGTCAACATATGGTGCTTTTCCACAGGCATACAGGAACCAAGCTGTACCACAAAGAGAGACTAGTTACAGCGCGGTCTCAGTAAACGGGTTGGCTCAGTAAAGGTGTTTCTGGGTTTGGAGAGTGACAGTGACCTAAAACGAAAGAGATGATCACTGTTCATACTTTGTACATCATGATTTACTGTGTACTAATTTCCTAATATTCTAGCACATCTGTGAGAATTCCCATGTTATGTTAGCATCAAATGCTAATAAATTACCATTATCTTAGGTAAATTAGCATTGCAAATCTATTCCGTTTAGCTGTTCTATAGTACTTTTTTAATCAGTGGGTTGTAAATTTTCAAGTTCCATATTATTGGGAATGCATCAAGGTTGTGATGTGTGATGCTACTAATAAAGAATGATATATTGAATGTATGCCTTTTCTCCTTCAGATAATCCATACATATCGAAGCAGGTATTGGTGGCAGTGGAAAAGCACCAATAGAGGATACCTGCTCCTCCTCCCTTTCCTCCTCTGTTTTTATAGGATACTTGCTCCATAAAGCCCTGTTTGAAAGGGACTTTTGCTATGATATTGTTAAAGATTTGTAAGTGACACTCAGTAGTAATTGCCTGACAGTTAATTAGGATCCAGGTCTTGAGACCGCACAGATCAAGAGTAAGGCCTGTTTGAGGAACAACAGAAGAGATTATTGATTTTGCTTACTGATACACCCAGTTGATGAGTATTTTTGTACTGTCACTTCAAGCATGTGAGCTTTAAATGCCATGTGTAGTACTTTGTGTTTCAGTTTATCACTTACTTGAAGAATAGAAATTTAAGAAGAAAACGGGATATATAATCTGTGCTCCTTCCCATATTTCGTTTGACCCAGAATTCCACTCTCCCCTAGCCTTTTGCACCACTCCACCATCATGGTGTTGGTGACTTCCAGACATACCTGTGGCTTTTTGTTTTTTGGAAAAAGATAATAGGGATGTGGGAGGCGAGTGACAGCGGCAGGCCCTGTACTGCTTCATGGTCACTGTGAATGGGCTCCATCACCCTGCCCAGCTACCCACAGCTCGCAGATGGCACTTAAGGGCTGGCGTGGAGGCGGAGTGGGGTTGGCTGTGTCATGTGAGAAACCCCATAGATAGCATTAAAGGCCTTTGGTCTAAGGTTAGACATGAGACCTATAAACTATTCTTCAGTATTTTTACAAACTGACCTTTTGATGATACCCCTTTATACGGATTTTACTTTAGGTCATATAGGTTGACATTTTTGTAATTCAGGTTTAAGTGCAATTTACAAGGCCTCCGCGGGAATTTCACCCTAAATTGTGGTGCCAGTGTCTTTGAATAATATTTGATAGGGTTATGGCCATATTGAATAAGGTTTAAATATATAGGATACTGGATAAGCTAAAATGGATGACAGTGGTTTTTTTCCCCCTAAAATAATATACGACTGTGAATGTCCGCTACAGAAAGTCCCAGGCCTTCCTCCCACTGCCCCCTCTGCTTGACTCTAGGCTCATCACAACCCCATGCTACCCCAGAGTTTCGGAAAGGGACAAAAACTCAGTCATAGTTCAACTCTACACACAACCTCAAGATTTTTCTCAGAGTGACAAGGAAAACAGCACTCAGCACGGCCACTAACTTAACGAGGTCAGATCCGATATTTGTAACAGGAATTGTATTGTATTTCAGCGGCTGCATTTCTGCACAAATGATAGCATTGGCGAACAATGGCAGCACTTCGTATGTGTACTGTCGGGGCCACACTTGTCTTGCTTGGAATCTCTGAAGGGCTCAGTCTGAAAGGCACTTAATGTGGGGCTGGTGCACAAAGCCAGGATAGTGGTGATCCTGCATCAATATCTCAATCAAGTGGAAGTGAATCATACCTTGGAAATTGCTTCCTGAAAGTTGTGTGTTCTGTGTCAAGGGAACAGTTGAACTGGTGATTGGTAGGACGCGGCACTGTGACCTAAAGATCAAGAAAACGGCATGATGTGGACACGCACTACGCTGACATGCACACTGAGAACATCAAATTATTGTCTTAGTCGGACTAAAATTGGATGTTTGATGTAAAAATGTTAGTCCGACTGAAATCGTACAAAATCGAATTTCTCGAAGTTGGACTAAGACACCCAGATAATGCTATTAGTTGAGATATTAGCTAAGTTGGCCGAATGGCCTCCTCTTATTTGTGAATTTCTTATGTTCTTATGCAATGCGATTGGGAGTCGATTTCCTCCTGAATGTATACATATCAGGCTCAAACTGGCCTAGGGGCTCTGCACATGCTCCAAAGTCCCCACCCCCCCTTCAGGAAGGCACCAAAAGTACATTGATTTATGGTGTTGGTTTTCCACTGGTGTAAATCTGGCACTGGTGCTGAATGACATCACAATGTGAGGCGACGTACGATATTAATACCAACATCATTGTTATGAGCATCCAATTGTTATATAGCTGGTCAGCTAGATTAAGTTTTCTTACTTTCAAATTTGTAAGGATATTATAGGACAGGGAGTTTAAGTCTCGCTGAAACATTTTTACTCATTTAGTCATATTACATATTACATATTTACCCTGACAATTTTAATAATTATTCCTTTTAAAGATTATCTAGTATATGTTTAAAAATCAGTTTAAAATTTACCTCTGCTGCTTTTGCATGAGCGCATTATGCTTTCTTTGAGACAAACATGTGCTGTTATAGTATATTATAAAAAATACTTTAGTTGTTGTTACACTATCCTGATCTTGTTGTATCTGTTCTTCCAACCTGATTGCAATTCAAGTTTGTGTCAGTTCATTTGTCCATGCACCCATTATTAATCATTTTATTTTATTTTATGTGTGTAGAATAATAGGGCAACCGGAAAAGCCCAATACTGACAAGCTGAAAGGAGCCACATCGCCACCTAGAGTAGCGGAGTCAAACATACTTTGGTCGATAAATTGATTCCCCTCCCATGCACGTATACTGGGACAAGGACAGTGCTCCGATTAAAAGGCATAGTCGAGCTATAACCCGACTTAGCTGTGCATGTAAACATACTGACTCCCTCGTTTCTCACTGCCCAGCCGCAGGGATGAGAGGGTCAGAGTATGTGGTGGATTCTGTTTATGATTCTTTTTCAAACCAGAAATGTGACATGAGGCCATTTTCAGCTCAGTGTCTGAGACCATTAGCTTCTCTGAAGGTGTCGCGGTAATGATGAGTTTTACCGCTGTGGTCAAGTCTCCATACACTCACCAAAAGCATGAATATCATATTAATTTTGGTCTTTTAATGATTTATCTGAACCGTTCTATTTCCAGTGTGGAGTGATTATATAACATAGATTATCAGTGATTTTTAAAAACAAAAATTGGGTGCACAAATTTTAATTTAATTTAATTTAATTTAGATTATTTTGATTTTCTACAATCCACACATTGTCAAAATCATGCATACCAGCTCAAATGTGTGTGTGTGTGTGTGTGTGTGTGTGTATTTGGGATGGCCTCTCAATCACCCAATAAGAGTGAGTCCACAGGACTGGAGTTGAGAGTCACTGTTTTACTATTGGCTGATTGAGAGGCCATCCCAAAGACCTGTACCCACAGGGGCTCACCATGGATCAGGTTTGCCACCCCTGTTCTAGAATGTCTTTTGACTTGACTAGGCCGAGGCCTATCCACTTCTCGTTAGTGATCATGCTTGACAGTAGTTTCTCTTTGCCAGCATAAAAAGGATTTGCTTGACAGCAGTCATTGGATTGACCAATACTCAGAACAATGGGAAAGTCCAAGGAACTCAGTGAAGATCTAAGAAGGAGAATTGTAGATGTACACAAGTTGAGAAAGTCTTTTGGAGCCACTTATAAATAACTGCAGATTCCAAGATCAAGAATTTGCAGCTACTCACATGGACAAGCCAAATGTCTTCTGGAGAAAAGTTTTATGGTCAGATGAGATAAACATTGAGCTTATTAGTCACAATGACAAGAGGTACGTTTGGAGCTGGGAAGGTGAGGCTTTCAAACCTAAGAACACTACCGAATGTCAAGCATGGTGGCAGTATCATCATACACTGGGGATGTTAAGCTGCCAGTGGTACTGGTGCAGTGCACAAACTGGATGGAATAATGAAGAAGGAGGACTACCTCCAAATTCTTCAACTTAACCTCCAAACAACACAACTTGGACACAACTGGGTGTTCCAACTGGACAATGATCCCAATCACACATCAAAACTGGTTTTGGAATGAATAAAGCAGCATATCATTACGCTTCTGGAATGGCCGTCCAAAAGCCGTGACCTCAACCCTTTTGAAAATGATTTAAAACTGCTCGAAAGCCTGCTCCGTGCCAGAAAGCCAAACCATTTAAATGAACTCTACCAATCCTGCCAAAAAGAGTAGTTGAATATCCAGCCAGAATTATGCCAGAAGCTTGTTGATGGCTAAAAGTGTCTGGTCGAGGTACAACTTGCCAAGGGACATTTAACCAAATATTAGAGGGAATGTATGTATATATTTCAGCCTACATGTATAATTTTGACACTGTGTGGACTGCAGAAAATGAAACTCCTGTCTTGTTTTTAAAGATGTATATTGTTGCACCCTGGAAAAAGAACTGTTCAAATAAATCATTAAAAGCCCAAAATTAATATGACATTCATGTCCTTGATGAGGGAATGTAAACCACAACTGTATATCATTCACTATTAGCATAGTATCACACATCACGACTCGGAACTTTCCAACCTCCTACTTAAAAAGTACTAGAGAATGGCTGATCGAAAAGGATTCATAGAAATTTACACAAGCGAAAGGTAATTCCCCCAGTGATTGATGCTAACATAAGACAGTGATTCTCATAGACTTGCTAGCAGAAATTAGCACATAGTAAAACATAATGTATGCCTTGTGCACAGTAAATAAGTGTCTCTTAGGTTTTGCGTCACTATCGCTCGCTAAATCCAGCAATGCTGTTACCGAGCCAAACCTTCTATAGTGGAAAACCGAAGCGAGCTGGAACTGTTCTGTAACTGGTGTCTCTTTGTGGTACAGGTCAGGCATGGCTTGGTTCCTGTATGTCAGTGGAAAAGCACTATAACTCTGATGCCTCACTTCACCAGGACCTTTTGAATTAGTGTGAGAGAGGCATTTCAGGGACTGGGTAAGATAAAATCATACAGGTGGGCAGTGGCTGGGGCTTGGGATACCAACAGCACCCCCTGGTGGAGAGACCTTTGGTGACAGGTACAGGGCCTTAAAAACTTTTGCAGGCTGCTACAGAGCAATCCTTGAGGCTCAATGCAATTAGAGTCAAATACAAAAGGCTTTTGAATTTTGTGCTTAGAAAATGGCATTTGCACATGCAAAGAAGGATAAGTACCGTAATATATTTTTACTAATTTCCTAAAGCAAAGTAAGTGAAATTACTCTTGCAGGTCAAGGAAATAAATGTCCCCTGTTCAGCAATCAGTAATTCAGTAATTAACAATTACTTGAGCATACACTTTGGATGGGGTCTTCATTATATCAAATTCTCTTTGACAAATGCTTCAATTTGCTGCTCCATGAAAAATGGCAGCCCTTTCTAACTGCAGCACCTGTAATCTGAGTCTCATTCTCCAGACACATCTGCAAGCTGATGCTAGAAGCTGATTTAAAAAAACCTAAATGGAAATGACGAAAATATATCCAGCAAAACAATGATATTAAGCAATTTCCGTGTGCAGAGAGCAAAGCACATTCATCTCAGTGTCCCCCGTGTTGCTAAGCCATTTTGTCCCTGCTCATTCAGTTAATTTGGTTTTTTAACCTCATTGTGGCGGATGCTAACTCCCAGCCTTCACTACAATGAGGACAGGGGCTGAGAACAATCGCAGCATCTGGAGTCTCACAGCAGTTCCTGCCACAATGCGTTCCTCGACGTATCACCAGGTGGCACAGTGCCTAAAGATCTGCAGTCCAGAGCACATCAGCTTAATTAACTGTAGAACACTGCACAGATTAATGCAGTCCTTCTAAGCTTCTGCTAATATACTGTTACGAGTGAGAGTGACCCCATCACCTTGAGTGGGGGGGGGGGGGGCACACCTTTCTCATAGCAGCAGACAAAGTGCTCCTTGGTTTTTCTGCGTGTGTCACCAAAGGACACATCATGCCGCATGCCACTGCAAATCCCCTTTCCTTATTTTTTTTCCATGCATGGTGGGGATTTTATTGCTTTGATTCATAGATATTATTGCCTTTAATAATTCACCGCTATATTCCCACCTCGCTACTCACAAAAGGCCTTGATTATACTCCACGGGTGGTAGCACTAGAATTATAACTGAGAGGCATATGATATTTACAGTGTCCCCCCTGTTTCAAATTTTGTTGTGTTACAACTTGAAATTTTGATGCATCTAAATTGGATTTTTTTTGTCTTTGAGAATTTAAGGAAGAAAGACATATTTTCCCAGAACCCCAGTATTACTTTGTAAACTCACAGCACTCTTTTCAACAGGCATAGCGCACTTAGATTGTACACCCTATTTTGACGAAATTGTTCTAACCTTTTCAAATGGGATGAGGATTTTTGGTAGAGAGCAATCTCCAACTCTAAAGTAGACTATAGTGGGTTTTTAAGCTAGTTCAAGTTATTGTCGCCACAAAAGGTCAATCACTTTCCTAGCTCATTTGCAGGTGGAAGCAAGTTTTTCCTCAAGGATATGCTGTAACTGCATTTAACTCCACCAGCTTTTTCTCCATCCCGCCAGACTTCACAGTCCCTGATAGCCACCCCCCACACGGTGGCGCCACCGCGGCCACCAAAATGGCAGTTACCCGGGTGCAGACCTCTGACGACTTCACGACAGCCCCGAAGATGCTTGCCGTTTCATTGGGTGACAGAATCTTTAGCGCTGGCTGTCTTCTTCTGAAAAGGCTTACTGACTGTCTCATAGGCAAGTCAGCTTTTGGATGACCTGAGAAGCCGCTGACATCAATAGGACTCTGTAGATCTTGAAGAACTGTCAGTAGCCTCAGTGCATCTTCTCACTCGTGCCATTCATACCCGTTTCCTTTGCTGCTTAGATTGTCCTACTGCAAGTAGATGTCTTTTAAACCTGTAGTTGCCCTTTTCAAATCGGTTCATTTCCACATCATCCCCAGGCTGTTTTCAAAGCTCCTTGGTCTTGGATATGGAAATATACTTGCTTTGAATTCAGTGCCCAACTGAGACTGCTACATTTAATGTGAAATAATGCAAATCGCTTTCACTCCAAATATAAATATAAACCTCATGTAATTTGCGCATATTCCAAAGCAAATCAAATTCAACTGACCTTATCTAAAAGTGTCCCAGCATGTCCGCGAGGTGAAATTTTGCTAGAGGATGGCCTCATACTTGGTGCATACTTATTTCTGTTTTGTTTTAGTCGGTTGCAAACAGAAGAGAAAAATATGTAAACACATTAGAATGCCAGGCTTAACTGAAAAATGGTAAATTCCAAAAGGACGATTATTTGTTTTCCTTTAATTTTCTGTTTGATTGCACAAAAGGAATTGATGTGAATTTCCTTCTCTTCTTGGCAAAACACTTCCTCATTCCCTGATGCAGCTCTGATTGGTACAGCAGAACCACACTATATACAAAACTACTACATTTTACAAATGTTGAAGTCAATCACTGCATCAGGGTAGGGTGCGTTTTTTACATCATCTTGTCATTTCCATGATGTGTCTCTTTGAAATCTGGAATAGAGCAGCAGATAAAGGTACCATCAAGCTTCTGTTTGGGTTGATTGATATCCTGGAGCAGAGTGGGCCTGGAGCACCCTGCATGGTGGTGATGCCGCCCTGCTGGTCGGAGGCCCAAAGGGTACAGCCACGCTGTCATCTCCCTGTCTCTGGCTGCTGCTGCAGAAGTGTTTGACGATCGTTTAGAAGCTACATCCCGCTATGAATCCAAGTTTAATTAAGCAGATGTTCTCCTGGCTGAGACGCTGAAACATTTCTGTTTTAAAAACATTTCTGTGCTTCTGAGTTTCTGCACTTTGGATTAATTGCATTCGAATGACCGTCAGCAGAATGTCACCCTAAATATGCGCGTCTTTGTGTGTGGCGCAATTGATGGTGAGCGATTCTAGCGTTTCTAATTTAGTTGAAAAATTGAGTCCTGGATTTTATAGCCACCTGCTGCTTGCATCTTCTGAAAATTCATCAACATGTTGCAACGCTGAATGGCTCGACCCAGGAAACGGCTTCAATTTCCCAGAAGGGGAATTCATGAAATCCCCCTAAAGTAAGCACTTAGGTTGAATAGTTGCAGAAATATTTTACAGTTAACATACTATTTAATTGGTAGTAGCCACACACCGCTGTAAATGCTCTACAGAAGGATAGCAATGAAATATTGGAACAACAGAACAGTAACAGTGAGCTGGAAGCTATGATCTACAAAACCACTTAACTGGTAAACATTTTCGGGATGTGCTCTCTAAAACCAGTAGTTACAACCAGTATGTAAGCTTCTTCGCTTCTTTCAACAGCATAGTATAGGTTGTTGCCCATGGTTAGCTCACCTTACAGATATGGTATCTGATCATGACTCTCTTTCCCTGCATTATCCCTGGATTTGGTATGAGCAAAGCAAGCTATGAAAAGATCGCCGTCATTAAAAAGTAGATGCTGAGTACAAAACACATCAAATCATCAGGCTGTCCAGGTTTTCTGACAATGTATGCAAAGCAGTGTGTTGTGTCTGTTTAACTGAGAGGTGGCTGGTGGGGAAATACTGGAAAAATAAAACCAAGCTGATCTTTTCAATGTCTGGTAGGCATTTTAAGTAACTTTGGATAATCATTGAATTAATTATATTACAGTCAATGTGTTATATACATTAAATAAATGCTTTCCATTTTATCCCATGATGAATCTCAGTTAAATCTTGGGTATTGTATGACCTGAAAATGTATTGTTTAAAAACTAATACACTTTCACAATACTAGTTTTTCTTTACAGCGATGGTTCATTTATTTTTAGTTGACCAGTTAAGTAACTGGACAGTCTGGTTACCTACTGAGTAAATTACTTTGTATATTATCTTATTATATGATCCATGCATCAGTTTGTGTATTGTATTATCCTGTGTCAGATTGAGATACGAGTCCATTAATAATTACAATATATATGTTTTTAAATTTAAAAGGTTTGTGTTACCCAACCATCTTCCATAGCCATTATCACAATATAGGGTCAGGCTGAGCCAAGAGCCTTGTCAGAATCCAAGAATATAAGGCAGGAGACACCCTGGATGGGGGAACAGGCCACATCCCTGTCACATTAAAGACAGTTTGGAGACATCAATGCACTGTTTGCAGGAATGCAAATATAGGCAAAATACTTCACACAGAGCTGGCGGTGGGTCTCAGACTCACAACCTCGTGGTGAAGTCAGCCCCTACACTCTGTATGTTATAAAGAAACAAAATGATGCTGCTTCCTCAATGACAGTCTTTCCACCATAATTTAAATGTAAATTTTGTGATACGCCAACCGCTCAATCAAGTCAAATTTACTAAACCTGGGAACACACTAACGGAGCATATGGCTCTCCAGAATTAGCCCAGGATGTCTGCCCCTAATTCAGAGCATCTTGGAGGTTCCCGGGAAATAGACTGATACTGAAGCCTGAGAGAGTCGTCAGATGCAGTGTGAGTCATAGATGCCGATGCTGCTTGTGTTCTTCAAGTGACCTGTGTGGGCTGAAGGAAGGAGACAGCTTCAGAGAAAGGTAAACAAGCCTTTCCAACAAAAACACATTACAATCATATTGTTCCATATTGGGGCTGCGGCTGGACAGGTTACATCTTCAGCAACCTTGACCTGTCATTTGTTCTGATTGAAGACAAGACAGAGGAAAGGCTTCTGTCCAGCCGGGCAGGTGGACTGCTGCATCTCTTCTTGATCATTTTCTGCCTTTGACTTATGTGGTGGGTCATCTTCGATTTTGTTAACGTGCCCCAGATGAGGACCTTGTTGCGTTTTCCTTCTCGCCTCATCCATCTCCCTGCCACCGACTGAGCTGTTCTCCCTCTCAGGCGGTCAGCAGGGTGGTCCAGAGCTGAGGGTTATTTTCCGCGCCCTTTATTGGAGGAGCTGTGCTGTGTTCCTCAGGCGGACGCACGTCTCAGTCGAGGTTCGGCTTGCAGCTACAGAAGTTCCTAACCCACAGGAACCCTACAAGTGTCATCCTTACACAGACCTTGAAGACACATGAAATGTAGTGGGGGGGTGGAGATGTTCCCTGAGCTGGAAGCATTTTGTCATTTGCAAAATATTCTTGAAGCCTGAAAGGAATTTTAAATTCCGTGAGCTGTAAGCCCTGAATCCTACCTCAGACCATGGAGTTTATTGCCACCCACAGACAGCTCTGATGAACACAGGGACGACCCACTCTTTCCGCTTCATTATGTCCCACCATCTATACCAACTGAGGGAATATTTATTTCCTCTGTCCTACTCTTATAATTCCCTTGCTATCCTTTTTATCTCCTTTATTCCTAGAGCTACATTTCTATTGAAGGGTCAACCCAGCCCAGGATTCAACAGCCTCACAGACTACTATCCTATGGACTCCATTCCCCTAACCCTAAAGTCCACATCATAAGGGCATGGAATAAGTACCACTGAAATGCTGAAGCACACATGGACCTCAGCTAGATTCATATCAATTTGTAATATTGTCATGAAAGCTTATATGCAAGCGGCCAACATAGAAAATGTTGGCCTACCATTCCTCACCCACTAAATCACCCGTCAAGTGTCTGGGAAACCGTCCTGTGCTGCCATGTTGACAGCTGTGAGCCATTGTTTAACCTTTTAGCATAATTGCACATCTAAAACCTGAATTCAAACGTGTGCCTGAGTCTCCCTCAGCGCTTAAGGGATGCTGTGGGACTTTCAAGCTTTTAAGACGTCACGTGGTTTTTTTTTGGTTATCAGAAAGCATTTTGTTTAGGGTTGATTTCCACTGCTCTGTTGCATGGAATCCAACAACAGCTCAATCAGCTGTACACATGAGGCAGGATAAAAGAGTTTACGCATCCAAATTACATTCCTCCATGTCTGAAATGTCCTCCCTCTGGACACTCTGGCATACTTCTCCTCCTGTATTCTAAACACTTTCGGCTTATTCATATCTTTAAATTGTTCGTAGTGATTAAGGGTTTGGGGATGGCATGACACGTCTGGAGACCAAATCTCTGGCCCTCATGTTTTCCCGTGTCATTGTGGGTTCTCTGGGTTTCTCTCCCGCAGTCCCCTGATAGGACAGGCTAATGTGGCCCCTGATAGGACAGGCTTATGTGGCCCCTGATAGGACAGGCTTATGTGGCCCCTGATAGGACAGGCTAATGTGGCCCCTGATAGGACAGGCTAATGTGGCCCCTGATAGGACAGGCTTATGTGCCCCCTGATAGGACAGGCTAATGTGGCCCCTGATAGGACAGGCTAATGTGGCCCCTGATAGGACAAGCAGTTATGGAAGAGGGATGGATACACAGATGGGAGATGGGTTGGCGTCCTGTGAAGTTGACCGTATCCCTACCCTGTGCCCCTTAGAATGAGATCCATGCCCCCCTAAACCCTGTACCAGATTAGCAGTTAATGCATGAAAGTTTCTTTTACTGTCTACAGATTCACATACATATTCAGGAAGACTCACACATATATTTAGACTGCTAGCATTGTGTGTAAAAAGAAAAAAAGAATTTTAAAATGGGATGAAAAGGTAATTATCTTAAGTTCTCTTAAGTTCTCTGGTGATACGTTTTCTGTTTAAATGAACTACTGGGTATTATACTGTACAGCAAGAAATTACTTCAGTGAACCTGGTAAGTCAGTATTTAATGGGTTTTAACCCAGAAGTATGTGTTAGGATCAGTCCCTGCCCTGCCCTGTCAGTCATTTCCCTGCTTGGCCAGCAGGTGTTGCTAAGCATCCCATTCCTGGTGTTTGAGTCCTTAGTGTTTAGTGATTATGATCCTCACCTGTTCCTTGTTATTCTTAGCCCTAGCTTTTGGTTTATTGTCAATAGCCTGCACCTGTTTCTTTTATAGTCTTAGTTACCTGTCTATATATGTACAGTGGGACTTTGGGACATGAATTTATTTCATTCCAGAAGGCTGGTCGAGTTGAGAATTGGTTGAGGTCCAAGTCAAATTTCCTGATAAGAAATAATGTAAATGAATTTAATCTATCCCAGACCTCCCCTCCAAAAGATCGTCTATTTAACAAATGTTGAAAATAAATATTGTAATGTCAAAAGGTTACCACCACAGAATGATTTTACAATGTGTGTGTGTTTTTTTATAATTCATTAACATTTTAAAATGAAGAATTGGGGACATTACATTTGATTTGCTCCCAAACACTGGCTTCTTAGAGTATTCGGAACAACTTGGCTCCCTTGTGATTTACATCCATCTGAGTTGTTGACACTGATGTTTTTTATGCAGCTGGAGACCAAGTAAAAAGTTCCATTAATCTTGTCAGCCTCTCTTGACACCTTTGGATGCTGTTCTCTTGCTACTTGATAAATAGACGTTCTCCATTCTCCCATGCCAGCGATAAAACACAGAACATCTGTGCGTCTATTACAGCTTGCAGGCAGCCTGCGACAGAACAAGCAGGACTGGAAGGGAGGGACGATGGTACCACCGCTCTCACCTTCAGGGACTCCAGAGGCCACTGTGACCTGGAAGCATCCCTCACTCTGACCACAGGATGTTAAGTGCGCTGCTGAAAATCTTTCTTAGACTGAGTCAATCTCTATTTCTGGGTTTTGCTGAACCGTTACCAAGTTTTCAGTAGAACTCTCTGCTACTAAAAGCATCCACACCTATGAGGCAGAGTTGCATGTCTTATTCTTTTAAGTTTCTCCTCACGGTTCTGACCCACGACGACTTCTGTCCAGCAGTAATGCACTTGTCCTCTTTTCCACTCGAGTGACTGCATTGGCACAAACAAAGCAGAGCCGTGAATCAGCAGTTTCATGCTCATTGATGCTGGAAAGGGGTCTGTGTAGCAGGGCCATGCAAAATTCAGAATTTGTGAATTGTTCCATATTCCATTCATGAATTGAAATTTGAATTGAATTGGCCATACGTAACAGGATATTGAATCTGAATTACAGGAAGAAGAATTTAAAAAAATTCAATTCAAAGAATTCAATGCAATCACACGACACATGAATATCATTTAAGCTAGCAAAACATAAATAGTTATGTAACAGATTGGTGACATTTTGGATACTAGATCTATATATACTGAGCTTGTGTGTGTGTGTGTAGGTGTGTGCGCGCCTGTGTATTATGTTTATACTACATTGTGGGGATCAAATGTCATTTTCACATTGTAGGGACCATTTTTCAGGTCCCCGCAAAGATCTGTGAATGCAATCAAAAGCTAAATAGTCTTTTATTATGTTTGGTTATTTATGGTTAAGGTTAGGGCTGGGTAGGGGTTAAGGTTGTCATGTTGGGATTACAGTTTTCCCCATAGAAACGAATGGAAAGTCCCCACAAAATTGAAAAAAGAAAAATTGTACGGCTATTATATGAATATACACTACATTTTTCTTGGCCCTGTAGTACATGTATTTCTTGTTTCTGGATATTCACTTCATGTGCATTACTGTACATTTTTGAGTAGTCAGCAGTTGCTTTTCTTGTGTGTCCATCGACTGTCAGATTGATAAGGTTACTTGTATAATTTCAACCCCACATATCTGTAGCATTTTTGTCAAATATCAAATGAATTATATCATATCTTTTTGTAAGTGTTATTATCATATTAACAGTTTGTTTATATTTAAATTTTTAAAGAAAGTAAAAGGATACATTACAAAAAGGATTACATCATTTCATGTAGTCTCTCCTACTTATTTTAGTTTCTATAAAATGTGTCTTATGGTATTACAAAAAAAAAAAAAGCTTCGGTTTTGCAGGACTGGTCTTGGAGGACCTCAGGAGAATGGAGATGCGTTTGTTGCTGCGAGTGGTCTTCATGTTCCTGCCTACATGCCTTAAGCCTGGAGCACAGGCAGTCACCAAACTGGAGGCTCCACCTTCTCTGCCTGACACCTAACACCTCCTCACTGGGCTCCAGCACCACACACAGTTCCTGTATGATTTTAAATTCACTGTATGAGAGCTGGACGGGGCACTGCAGCTGCTGGGACATCAGTGGGAATGTTAAGGACTGGCTGTTGCATCTTCAGCTGCCCATTTTGTAAATTTAGGAAAAAAAGATATTTCTGGTTGAATATAAATTAAACATTTAATATAGACACGTTTTATTTTACTGTGTAAAGGTATAATAAACTTTTACTTCTTTTTTTACAGGAAACACTAAAAAACATACAACCAGAACAAAACTCACACAACACTATTTAGAAAATACAGATTGATAGATAAATAATTGATTGATAGATAGATAAATGGCAGTAAAAACAATAGATAAATGGCAATAAAAGATAGATAAATAGCAACAAGTCAGGTTAGTAGAAATGAACATACTTCAGTTAAAGGCATACAGAAATACCATCCATTGGAATTTTTTTCATCATAATAGTTCCTGTAGTTATTCCACAGATAGTTTGCGCAAGAAATCTGAGTCCCATTCATGGAATTTTCTTAGTGTGGTTGATCATTCTCATTATCTTATTCTTTTGTGTGCGTGTATAGATACGGCTTTTGTTAAAGCCGATTTGCATATTATAAAATCTCTTCCAATTTCCCTAGAAATTCATTTTATTATGTGTTTCCCATGGGACCCGCAGCACTGCATCATGTGGACCATGAAATCTTGGTACCATGTCCACTTTCTCAATTCAGGAGCCTTCAAACCTCTCCTCGATTCAAGTAATTAACTGCTCATTCAGCCAATTACTCAATCACAGAGCCTTTTGTTAGTCGAATCAGGTGTTCTGGTGTCAGAATGCAGCAATTATATGTAGCAGCTGTGGGGACCTGAAGAGAGATTTGAGAATCACTGTCATAATGAATACACCTGCTGCTCCACAGCTTCCCAGGTATGATAGTTAGCATGTTCCTATGCTAATTTTCTACTTCTGAATTTTTGTGACTTTCCGTAATCCGAAAACATTTTGCCTGGAAATGGTACTTTTGAAGGCTGCACAGATGTGAATCAGGCATAAGAAAGTTAATGGCCTTCAGGATTCTGACCTCAGTCTCATCATGAGTCTGTGGATCGACCATCATCTGCCCATTAGGCAACAGCAAGAGGTCAAACGCCTGATTTAAAGAAACAAAAATAAGATGGTAGACACCTACCCAGAATTCCTCACACCTTTCACCCAATGAAAACCTGAGCTAATGAAAAGCTAGCTGGCCCGGCTCTTTGAATAAGTATTGTAGCACCAGGCAGACTAAGGCATCGCGAAGGCAGTGAAGAACGCAGAGATTTGCTTGCTGGGGAAGAAGACATTCTTTATTATAGTGATAAACAGGACTACTATAACAGGCACCCAATGGGCACCGAACCCCAAATACACAGAGCAGACACACAAGGTGATCAGACGGCAAACTGCATGGTGCACACACGGTGGGAGAATTATACACCCTAAGAACACGCGAGGATCGGACAGGGTACACACAAGATACAGGCAAACATACACGCCACGAGTGGGAATACAATATAACCTTAACAACGTATCGCATCCCACTGAAAAACCACCCTTCCTTTTGCGCACCTTAAGCGGACCTAATACTTCTTCCAGGGGGCCTACCTCCCCGGGGCACCTCACATACCCACCCCCCTTCTCCTGGGACGGGAAGTGCAAGGAGCTGCTGCAGTCACACCACGGTGTGGCCTTCTCCTGGGCTTCTTTTCCTCCTCAGCTGGGCGGGGCTCTAATGTTGTGCGGCAGGGGGGTCCGTCCGCAGGGCCTCCGCTCGCAGGGTCGGGTGTTCCTGCATAGCTGCTCCTGCTCCAGGCGGATGGTCTCTCGGAGGCGTGCCAAGCGAGTCTCCTCCTCCTCGCACCCTCCTTCATGTGCTTGGCCTCCACCGCTAGCACCTCGTGGTGCTTCTGGGCCAGCTGGGTCTCCAAACTGTGGCACGTCTCCTCCCAGCTGAGCAGCGCCGTCTCACAGCCCCGTAACGCCACCTCCGCTACCTCGGCCAGGCGTGCCTGGCGGCCGCGTTCCTGCTCCCGGCTGGCCAGCCTGCCGTGCAGCCGCTCTAACTCCCGCTGGCTCTGCTATTGCTGCTCATCCAGCTCGCGCTGCTTCTGAGCCAGCCAGTCCTCCAGCATACAGCGTGCTTTTTCCCAACTGAGCAGGGCAGCCTCAGCTTGCTGCCTCTGGTGGGCGTGCTGGCAGCTAGGGCTAGTGGAGCTCCTCGCAACTGGCGTGCGTCGAGCACAATGTCCTGAAGCTCCTGCCCTCCCCAGTCGCTGACGCCGTCTCAGACAGGGAGTTGACGGGATGGCAGGAATGGCTTCAGGGCATGAGGTCGCAGGCCTGGGGTCCGGTGGACCGGCAGGGGAAGGTTCTACAAATGCTGCGGCAGAATGGGCCAGCTTCAGATCACGCCGCACCGGTCCGAGGCACCTCAGAAAGACAGAGCAGCATTTTTCTCCGTCCATTTTTCCATTCCCATTCGCTGGCGGCTCTGATCTCGTACCTGGAGCCCCTTCTTGCTGCGGTTCCAGCAGAGGAGCTTTCCCATGCAAGCTATCTTCTCTCTGGAACCACCGCCTCTCCTGTTTTGTCGCTTCCCTGATGCTGGACGATGTTCATCAGCACCCACTGCAGCCGCCCCCAGTGGCATCGCTTCCAGAATCCCACTTCTGATACCAATGTAGCACCAGGTTTACAAAGGCACTGTGAGAGCGGCGAAGAACAAAGACATTTGCTTGCCGGGACAGAACATGCTCTTTATGATAGTCCTAAACAGGACTGCAGTGAGCATCAAACCCTAATGCACGAAGTAGAAACACAAGGTCGTCAGATGTTGAAATGTAAGGTGCACACACGATGGGAGAGTTATACACCCTAAGAACACGCGAGGATCGGACAGGGTACACACAAGATACAGGGAAACATGTATGCCACGATCAGAAATGCAATATAACCATAACAACAACAATAAAAGAGTTATTTACAATTACACAGACACAGGGCTATATACACGAATGCTCATGAGGCATGCTGCCATGTGCAGATCTCACCAGCGCTACAGTATATATGAAAAAGGTTTTTTTTTTCTTGTTAACGATCCACAAGTGTGGATGGTAAGTACTGCCTAGAATGTGCGGAAATCCAAAACTGTGAAAACACGATTTTTTGTTGTTGTTGATTTTAATGGGGTCACATTGCATGTCCTGCGTTACCCAAATGACATCCAGGCACAGTGAGCCTCTGTACTGGTCAAACCAAGAAAATGCATGAAAATTATAAAAACCTTGCAAGCAAATTTTGGTGCCGATTTATATGATACGGTGGCATGACGTTCACTAAGAAATTATGAAAGAAGGATTCTTTTGGTCCACTGTCATAGTTATTCAGCCCCAATTTGTAAAGCAAGGAATTACTCCAGCCTGAGAGTGTCATGGATTAAGAAATGGTGGGTTTTCAATCATCTCTTTGTAAAACCTGCCCAGGTATAACCATTCATACACAGTTACATACAGTATATATGGATTGGCGTATATATAATATGTGCAGAGGTTATGGATCCCTGACCCATGCCAGGCTGGAGTGAGCATTTCTCAGGAAGCACAGGGCACAAGGGGCGCCCTGGACAGGATGCCAGTCCACCACAGGGCACAAGGGGCGCCCTGGGCAGGATGCCAGTCCACCACAGGGCACAAGGGGCGCCCTGGACAGGATGCCAGTCCACCACAGGGCACAAGGGGCGCCCTGGGCAGGATGCCAG
>JAODUD010000134.1:26127053-26141058 GCA_026784285.1 Stomatorhinus walkeri
GTGTGTGTGTCTGTCTGTCTGCATGTGTGTGTGTCTGTCTGTCTGCATGTGTGTGTGTCTCTGTGTGTGTCTGTCTGTCTGCGTGTGTGTGTCTGTTTGTCTGTCTGCATGTGTGTGTGTGTCTGTCTGTCTGTCTGCATGTGTGTGTGTCTGCGTGGGTGCGTGTCTGTCTGTCTGTCTGCATGTGTGTGTGTCTGTGTCTGTCTGTCTGCATGTGTGTGTGTCTGTGTCTGTCTGTCTGTCTGCATGTGTGTGTGTCTGTCTGTCTGCGTGTGTGTGTGTCTGTGTGTGTGTGTGTCTGTCTGCATGTGTGTGTGTCTGTGTGTGTGTGTGTCTGTCTGCATGTGTGTGTGTGTGTGTCTGTCTGTCTGCATGTGTGCTGTCGTCTTCCAGGCCTTCGGTAAACGTGTCACATGGGAGCCTGACTGATCACACACCATTAATGAGGTTTGGCAGAACAGATGTTCAGCTGCAAAGATGCATTTTGATCTCACACACGTTGCAGGCGGGGGTGGGTTGGTGTTGAGGGGGAGGCTTACCCACCAGTTTTTGATAGAAGCAGGTTTATAGTGAATCATCATCTTACAATTTTCGACCATGGCATAGACATAACAACGGAAATATCAGTCTTAGGTAGGAGAATATTCCTGAAGACAACTCAGCACAAGCTTGAGAGCCACTCAAGTGGCCACTTGTGAAACATCAAATTAAATATTGATTCAGATATTTACGCCATTGATTAATTCTTAAATGCCTTTCGTATGAGGTTTTGCTCGCTGCATTGAATCTGAGTGACTGCTGGAATGAAGAGCGACGTGCGTATGTGATCAACTCATTTCCCCCGAAGCTCCTCCAGAGGACATTGTGGGTGATGCATCACTGCTTCCATGGAGATGCTTACTGCTGGATCCCACTTCACTTGAAGGTCAGAGATTTTATTTGATTAGGGTGAGTTTATTGAGGCTTGGCTTTCGTTCCAGGAATAAGGAAGTCAATATCATGACCACACCAACTGTCCGACTGATCAGTTCATTTGCGGCATTTTTAACATTGCACATGGGCAGAAGGTCAATGGGTCAGCTCACCTGTAGATACAACATTCATTGGGCATCTTCAACAAAGTGCTGCATTTGTTCTTCCACTGTGGTTACAATTCAAAGATAAGTACAGATTTGACTGAGCTCAAATCGAGTTACAAATATCTTTGGAAGATACTCATTCTTTACACTGATGGATATTTACTTGTAGTAGTTTGAGTATTTGGGAAATTGAAGTACTTCCACATTATTTCCATAAAAATAAGACATAACAGGGTTATACAAAGGAATAAGCCCATGCTTACCAGCGAGAGGCTACTAAAGTTAGTAGCTAAGGCCTTGAATGTTGTACCTCACGGGTAGCACTCTACGCTGTTCAGGGTTTGTCTGCCGTTCTTTGGAGCAGGAGCTCAAAGTGCCAAATTCATCACCGTGCTTTGAAATACACAGATTGTCTATCCAAAATGGCTGTGGGTAACTCATTGAGGAATATCCAGAAGTCAGTGTGGTTTCAACAGTCATATACTAATAATACAGTCATATATCACATCCTCCCCACATTTCTGAGGAGCAAACTTGATGCTCTGGCGATTTACTGATTCAGCTGGTGCAAAGAAACCCTACACTGCAGCAGTAGAGACATTCAATGCATCATCAGCTCTGTGGCTCAGAAGGTATGAGGAACCAGATTTGCTGTTCTAACTTACATAACAGAACCACAAAGAGACAGATTAAGTTCCCGGAACAGCAGTGAATTAACGGTAAGTTAGAGCAGTGTTTGGGCAGGCTAATCAGGCAAACAGTGCACCAGCTGGCTGGGAGTACAAAATGGAGCAGAAAACTAATATGGCCACCTCTCTTTGAAAGCAAAATGCATGGTTCCATGGTGACAGATGAAAGACTGTATAACACATTCCTGATTATAAATCTTTCCTTCAATTTCTTTTTATCTTCTTCCTCGGAAAGCTCAGACAAAGGATATAATTACAGGAAAAGAATGGAGTCCTCCTGTGACATATCTCTACAACTCATCGAACTCTAGGATTTTGGAACGGTCTCTGTGATGAATAAAACTAGGTCTTTGTGCTGTGAATCACTGGAGAATTCTGAGCCAGGGCAAAGAGAAGATTACCTTCTCTTATGAACATGGTTCTGGGTGCATCAAACAAGCTCCTGTTTCAAAATAGATAGATGGAGTGATTTCCCCCTTTTTTCGCAGACTAGTTATTTTTTCCTCTCAGTAATTGGATGCTTAGTGTCTTCCAGATGTAGTCTTTTGATACCGTTTCATGTCTTCAGATGTGTCACAATTTTTTTTTTCCTGCACACAGAGAACGAGGAAACAAATTTGAATGTGTTAAACCGCACTCCCCATTGGTTTTTGCGACAGTGTTAAATTACGCTACATGAGAGATAGCTGGAACAGCAGTTGGGCTGAGTCCTCTGAGGGTACATAAGAAGGCCCACTGGATCAGAGCTTCCTTCCTCTGACTGTTGACAAGGTGTTCTTCATGTCTGAGTGTGCTACATTCGCCCTCTCATTGGAATCTTCTGGAAATCCGCCAAGAGAATCCCTTATGATTTTTTCTTGCATAAATCTAATTAAAATGACATTTGAAACTTCCCAGTTATTCAAATGAATTTAATGAATATTTGTGATAAAGTCTCATTAGCATGTTGCTTTGCCATCATTCTTAAATCTGGTTATAATCAATCAGTGCAAATGCATCCAGGCATGCCTAGGCATGTACAAAAACACATAACTGAGAAATAATAACCGACTTCATTACTTACGTCTTGTCGACAGGATGGAAGACCTTGTTTGCAGAGACATACAATGGTGAGTGTTAGCATTGTGACATGCAGCTACTCACCACATGAGGCACCTTTAACTAGCATGAATGATGTGAGAAACAAAGAAGTTCAACCAAGAAGTTCAACCGAAACGAGACAGTGACAGAGAGAAGATCACAAGGGTTGTAAGGTGGAAAGAGTGAGAGATCAGACTTGTTATTTTCTACTCATTAGCTGCATTAGTTGCCCTTTTCAGAGATGACCTACCTCTCCTGGTTTCACTCTGTAGAAAAAGGGGGCTGTGAAAGTCAGGGGGAGGTGGAAAAAATACACTTATTAATTATTACTGTCTGACAGACTCTGAAGGCATTTACAG
This sequence comes from Stomatorhinus walkeri, assembly GCA_026784285.1. Lineage (NCBI taxonomy): Eukaryota > Metazoa > Chordata > Actinopteri > Osteoglossiformes > Mormyridae > Stomatorhinus > Stomatorhinus walkeri. The sequence goes on from JAODUD010000134.1 coordinate 26,130,261, forward strand.
AGGGGTTTCCCATTACACACAACCGTTTAGCGTAACCTGTAAAATCAAATATTAAAGAGTTCATTTTCATGTCACCAGCCCCGCACTAGGCCTTGGATACCACGCGGGCGGAGTCCCTGATGCCAGCGGCCCCTCATCAGGTTGTGTCACCAATTCAGTACCAAGCCTTGGGTACCACACGGGCGGAGTCCCTGATGCCAGCGGCCCCTCATCAGGCTGGGTCACCAACACAGTACCAGGCCTTGGGTACCATGCGGGCGGAGTCCCTGATGCCAGCGGCCCCTCATCAGGCTGGGTCACCAACACAGTACCAGGCCAGAGCGGCCTAAAGACTGAGAGGCAGGAATCACATTCTGTTTCTTCATCAGCAGGCCAGGTTACTCAGCATGGGTATCCCAGCCATTCCCTCCTGTCCTCCCAGGCTGAGGGCACCTTTGAGACACACCGCCATTCCCTCCTGTCCTACCACACCCCATCAAAATACCCACCCATTAGTGAATGAGTTTTCAGATGCAGACTCCGAAAGGTTTCATCTTTTGTATATCTTATACATTTTATGTCTAGAAAATCTGCTCTGAAGACCCTTGTGGCAGCCCACTTGTGGAAATTGGTTATGCTGAACCCAACATGATTGGTTGATTTGATGATTTAATGTAAACAGCCAGCAAAGGTGGCCCAAGATGATTTTTGGAGCTGTTCGACCTAGCCTTGGTGGTCCTGACTTCACTCCTTATTTCCATAAATAACAATCTGGTCATAATAAGGATTTCGTATTTTAGTCTGTGTCAACCTCGGTCGGCTCCGCGCAGGAAACAATAAAAGGCTGTATCACTCTCGTCCTGACTGCTTGCCGAATGTATCAGAGTGCAGGATATGATCTCTCCTGCGGGCACCAGCATAGAGACAAGAAGGACAGGCTCTAAAGCTCAGCTGTCAGGCTGTGAAGCCCCTCCCTGCCTGACTCCCCACATGGCATTTGGATCAGGAGTCCCACAAACAAAATGGCCACCTACCATCCATGGACAGAATTCAGAGAGGTCGGTTGGGTCCCATAGAGAACATGGGGGTTCATCCATCTCTATGAGAGTCGACAGTTTGCGATGGAGGAAGGACAGGGGATGAGCAAGGCCCTCACACCACATGCTCCAGATGCCTTCCTCCATCTCCCCCCACAGGAACTCTGCTGTTGCTTCCATTGTTACGTGGGGGGTCACTCTGCTCGAGTCAGGACATGCAGAGGACAGAGGCTCTGAAGCAGAACAATCACTTGAGTTCAGGTCCTCCTATTAGTGAAAATCCTTTATAATTGTTCCTTCAAGAACTTTCTATCCACATCATATAATTGATACAATGGCCATAATGTTATTTAGTCTCTTACCAACAATAGCATAATGCCACAGTGGATGCTTATGCAGTGCTGATCTCTAAACTGATTAACATTCGGGCCGCAGGAACTAAAGTGCGAACAGACGCGTTTATGCAATCTTTACTGCAGTTTAGCCAAGAGCCCCCAGCATCTGAACGGAATCAACCACTGGGTGCATCACCCAGTCTGCAGCTGCGAAAATACACTACACCCTACTATATTTGTCTGTCGCTGAACAAATAATTTGCATATATCAATGGTGCTGACATTCCGCAGTAATTTGCTCCCACACTGAGAAAATACACTAAGGTGAAACAAGATTTATTTGGCACACTTTAGTCTGTCAGAAGGCCATCTTTGGATAGTTATGGCAACTAGGAATATTTACATAATTACATCTACTTTAAATATCATTTATCAAAATGTATTAGTTTTATGGCTTTTCTTAACGTGCAGAGATGACTTTTGTGAAAGTCTTTAAATTTTGCATACAGACGTATCATCGTTGACATGATTATCCCCTGAGAAGTATGATTACACTTACGAGAAACAGTTACAGTATATTCCAATCTTTACGTTTTTTTCTGGGTCTCTGAAATGAGCAATTGTATTTCATAGTGCCACTTGGTAAACACTTCGCAGCAATCCACAGAGATCAGTGTAAATCAGATCACAGCAGTGTTCCCAAGTCAGTAATTCATTTTCACAAACATTTTTGTCCTCCAGAAGAGCGAATTAAGTATTCAGTCCCTACCAACATCAGCTCTTATTTGCCACTAGCCGTGTACCACTTCAACGTCAGCGCCACCCAGGAATGCTGACACATACCGCATATATTTAGCAGTTGCTAAAAAGGAGATAGATGTCAGCACAACACAGATCTCTTATTGGCTTATATGCGATTTCATCCGCGACGTGCTAGTTTTGCGTAGCTTAGCACAACATGGGTCTGAGGAGAAAGACACTTAATACTCATCGTTTCACTCGCATTGGTTGTTTTGGAAATGCGTAACAAAAAACTAATTCAGAAAGTGTCTGTATTACAGCTGTATCGATTCAAAAACCCCCAATCTAGCTCAGATTTAGAAGGAAATCTGCTAAAAACCCTAAGCTGTCCCAAATCGATAAACCCGACCTATCACTTTTGCTGCATATTGCTGTAATACAATCTTATTCAACATTAACTTCAATACCCTGAAGTCTAAGATAGCTCTTACAGTGCAAAATAATGAAAAATAGTATGCCTTTACTTGTTCATGTATGTTCTAAATCATATACTTAATTATATCTTTTATGTCTCTGTTTGTAAAACATGTTGTACCTTTGGCGAAAGAGAGATATACGCCCTAATAATTTTTGTTCTGTTCAGGTTCAGTCTCTGCAATTTCTGTAAATATGAGTGAACAGTGCTACTGGAAAGAGTGTTGGTAAAATATCAGGTGTTAATAGATATATGAAAAGAAGAAAAGCTTTAATACTCAAAGAAAAGCTAAATCTTATGCAAGATAATGTTAATAGTGTGGTTAGGTTCTCAGTGGTCTACCCCCAAGCCCCATTTTTGCCATAAGTCCTGTTATTTTTATTGCACGATTTTGCCTAATGTGAGGTTTTATGGCGAGACATCTGTCACACTATGGCAGGAATGTCAATGAACCAATATGCGAAACAGGAACATCCTCTGAGGTTGGTGGTACCAGCTTCTGCAGCAGCATCACAATGAAAGCAGGGTGCGAGGTGGCGTGTGTTAAGTATATCGGAAATCACACTGCCCTATTCCTCAGGGAGATCCCCTGCCCTATTCCTCAGGGAGATCCCCTGCCTTATTCCTCAGGGAGATCCCCTGCCTTATTCCTCAGGGAGATCCCCTGCCCTATTCCTCAGGGAGATCCCCTGCCTTATTCCTCAGGGAGATCCCCTGCCCTATTCCTCAGGGAGATCCCCTGCCCTATTCCTCAGGGAGATCCCCTGCCTTTTTCCACGGCACCTGCCCTAACTATTTGTTGACTTTATTATGCCCTCAAAGTGATGTATGTGCAGTAGCAGAACAATGACAAGCATTAATCCACTGAAGCCATTCATTTAATATCATGAATTATTATAATGTACAATATATAGGCAGTATCTGTCTCACACCTACCCTGACAAACAAGGAAATCCATACAATAAAACTGACAAATGGTTTGTGAGAATTGTTTTCTGAATGTCCTGCTTTATTTTCTCATTTTAAAAAAACTATAGCTTGAAGGACAATAAAACTTGATTCAATCTATATCAGTATGGGGATGATTTTGTGATCGAGGCACTAGAGCAGTTCATTGTCCAGCAGATGTTGGTGTGGCAGTCCAAACAGGAATCAGAAACTGGTTTAAAACGTCCCTGCTTATCAAAAGCCCTTAATTTGTTTGGATTGCAACACCCAGCAATTGTGCCAGTTTGTAAGCCCGTCTCTGCCTCTGTTATGCAAATAGGGGTTTTATGACAGAGGCATTAAATTCTGCTCGTCCATGTGCAACAGGCGAACCGGGCCAGCAGATCTGCACACGAACCGGGCCCGGGCAGAGTCAATTAAGGGCTGGACCCAATAGATAACAGGAGCGAATGTGTGTGTTTGCATGGATACTGGGGCTGGCGCTGGCTGTGCGGGTCTCCCTTTGCCCCAGCGGGGTGGTGGGTGAGGGCGATAAGGACCAGGACAGTGTCTGCCCCTGGCTGTCGGTCTGTACCGGGAGGCATCACCGCCAACCTGGTGAAACATCGCAGCACAGCCTGCATGGCTGCGCCGAGTAAGATAAAGGTGGAGAACCAGCATGAAACACCTCCGGAGCAGAGGGCACGTGGGTGAAGGAGATTGGCCTGTGGTGTTCCAGCGACTGGGAAGCCTCCAACTGTTCCCGGGCTTTCTAAGGGTGGGGGCTTTGGAAACAGCAGAGGAAAAAGGAAGACAAGATAACAGATGTTGCTTGGGCTGTCATGGGTCCATCTGGGTCGCCGATAACAGACACTAACGATAATGCTGTTCACAACCACACTATGATTAAATACAAACATTCCTTAATATGCATAAAGTATATTCACTTTATAGCATCCACTCAGTGCCACAGACAAACTGCATGTGCTGTCTGAGCATGCTGTGCTTGTGATCGGAAGGTTACTGGTTTAGATCCTATGGACAGCAGTGCGATGTCACCAATGGGCCCCTGAGCAAGGTCTTTAACCACAATACCTCATGGGTTGGCTGTCCATGCTTTATAAATTGTATGTTGCAATTGTATGTATAATTTATACGCGCATTCACTAACACATTCACACTGAGATATACATGCTGTCACTAAGACATACTAATTTATACATGCTGTTACTAACACATTCTCACTGATATATGCACACTGTCACTAACATACTCACACTGATATTTACATGCATTACATTAACAAACTCACACTGAGATATATATGCTGTTACTAAGACACTAATTTAGACATGCTTTCACTAACACATTCACATTGATATATGCACGCTGTCAATATCACATTCAAACTGAGATATACACACTGTTACTAAGACACACTAATTCATACATTGTCACTAACACATTCACACTGATATATACACACACATTAATTTACACATGGTCATTAACTCTCGCTGATGTATATACACACTGTCATTAACACACACACTGATATACACATGGTCAATATCTAACACTGATGTATATACACACTGTCATTAACACACACACTGATTTACACATGGTCATTAACTCACACTGATGTATATATACACTGTCATTAATACACACACTGATATACACATGGTCAATATCTAACACTGATATAAGTACACACTGTCATTAACACACACACACACACACATTGATATACACATGGCCATCACTATAATCGCACACACACACACACACACTGATTTACACATGGTCATTAACTCACACGATATATATACACACTGTAACTAACACACACACACTGATATACACATGGTCACTAACATACACTGACATATACACACTGTCACTAACATACACTGATATATATATGCATGGTCACTAACATAGACTGATATATGCATGGTCACTAACATAGACTGATATATGCATGGTCACTAACATGGACTGATGTATGCACACTGTCACTAATGTGTCTTGCTCATTCCCTACGCACTATGAACACGCACGTGATGAGTGGCAGACGCAGTGTCATCCTGTGGCTTCGACTTGGACCTGCTGTCTGCACAAGGCAGGAAGTGTGACTGACATCCACGCTCCACTGCACGCTGGCGGCTCACAGAGCTTCTGAGGTACCTCCCATACACAAACACCAAAATAGCCCATTTTGGCAGCCAACTCTCCTGGGGACCATTCTGCAGTGCGTGCTCTCCCCGAGCGGTCTTTGTTAAAAAAAAAGAATAATTGGGGATTTAATTAGTTAATTAGCAAACACATCTCTTTATATAATAGTAAAGAAATGGCATGCAAGAATGCCAGGGGTGGGGGTAAAAAAGGCCAGGGGAGGAGGGCCCTTCATCTCCAAAGAGCTGGTGTTTCATTGGTATGCAAATCGGCCTCTATTTGCAGCCTGGGCTTCAGTCCAGCCTTCCTTGCCTTCTTTAGCCATTGGTCTGTGTGTAAGGTCTTGTCATCCAGCTGAAAATTAAATAAACAAGCAAGCAAATCAAATCTGCTGAGCCAAATTAGGGATACAAATGAATTTCTCCCACTGTGAAACGCCAGCATAGAGTATTTCATTTTGAATTTCACTGTACTATGTCTCTAAACGGCCCCGTTGCGTTCCAACAGGAGTGATGGATACGCTCGGTTTGTGAACTGGAATGTTATGCCAGAGGAACCAATAATATGCTGAACTGAGTCCGACCCTCACATCAAAGCTCGTTATCCTTTGAGCTCACGAGTTGGTTAGATTTTCGCCACTGAAAAACACTTGAATGTAAACCCTGCTTTTGGGTGTTCAGAGGAACGGTTTGAATCTCAGTTCAAACAGGATAGAAATCATGTTCCCCGGCCTGCCATGATGGATGTCTGCATCTCCCTTATTCTGAGCGACTGGCATGCTCCGAGTCGCTCCCTAAACATCTAGCATTGTGCCAAACAAAGGCCAGTTTTGTCTGACAAACAATGGGTAGCATTTACCCTGGAATGTGCTTGGTGACAGGAGATACAGCACGTGTGTCTTACAATGGACAATGGGAAACATCCACATAGAACGGCGAACATCAGAAGCCACATCTCCCAGCTTCTGCAATCAGACATGTGCAGCTGGCGAGACAGCTTGTCCAATCAGCGGACGCCATGGACATTGTCTCTTTTTTTGGCAGTTTTTTTTTAATTTTTTTTTTTTATCTTTGGCTGGATCATACCGGTGAACAAACAGCTGTCTGCTTAGATGGTTGGGTGGACATTCGGTGCAGTGGGGTGACGAATAACACCCTTCTGTTTGCACATTGTATTCGCCTGTGTTGTTTCGTTAATAATGTTTGGTAAATAATGAAGAGTGGGGACTGAGACTGCAGCAAGAAGATGACGATAGAGAGAGAGAGAGAGAGAGAAAGAGAGAGAGAGAGAGAGAGAGAGTGAAGGCAGCTGGTGATCTAAGCATATCAGCCCTTACCGAGAGGCAGCAGGGGGTACCAGCGAGCTGTCAGATACTATGAGTCAGGCTCTTCTCTGCCAGACCAGTTTGGGGTGGACATGGACATCGAGACTTTAATAAGATGTTGGGTGACAAAGAAACGGTTTCTGCGGCAAAAAAAAGAAATTATGCAATCAGATATAAAAAAACAAAGCTTCTCCTGCTATAGCTGGTAATTAAATGATAAGATCCTCATTACACCTCCAAATTAAAACGTATATATAAAATAAGCCTGTATTACAAGGTTTATCTAAGTTTCTAACAAAATTGGAATCAGCCTATCCATAAGATGTGTCTAAGGATATATATGGAGCAGGCACAAGCTGTACAGACTCAAAACAGGAGTTATATCATACCACCTTTAATGACGATTCAGGGTTTTTTAAGAACTGAAAGCAGTTCAGGCAATCTAAACAGAACATTCCACCTAATTAATGTGGGAAACTAATTAGCGTGGGAAATTGTCTCCTTGATTTGCATGTCATTTCGAACAAAAGTACCAACTAAAGAAATAAATGTAAATGTGGAAAAAAAAAAATGTAACGGAAACTCACTGTCTTCCCGTGCACAGAGCGAAGCAGAGAGAGAGAAGCCAAAACACAGTGAATGTATCTGCACGATATGAGCGAGACGCAGCTCCTGTACAGACATACACATTGATGACGTTTGGAATTATGCCTCGGGAAATCACTAATTGAAGTGCCTTTGTGTCGGCTCTGTTATAACTAGCTTCACAAAGAGACAGAGGGCTGTAGGGTTATTTCAAGCCAGGCTTTCAATTAGTGTAACTTTTAATAAGCTGAATGATTGAAATCTATTGACTCGGAAATGAACTCTCTCTTTGCAGTTACAGCATGTCTATAGTTACATTACTGAGCATCTTAGCATATGTATAATAGGCCTGTTGCGGTCAAGCAGAGTGCAGCGGCGCAGTCCTTTCCTGAGCCTTACCAGAGTTACTTTAGTGGGTCCAGAGGGAGAATCACGGAGGCTGCAGTCCACCGGACCTCAGACCGAGGCACATCTCGCTTCATAATTTATGAGGCCAGTCTCTCTTTGTAATCACAGGATCACATCACGGCGGCTTTGAATTATTAACGTGGTGTGGGATCGCTGTGTAAATCAGTGGCAAGAGCAAGGCTGTTTTACAAGAACATTACGAAGGGTTGAGGAGCTCCAGCAGGAATTCTCCTCCGTGGAGCCCACGGCAGCACAGGCCATGGCGCTAGCAGACAACACCGACTCGCAGGACCACAAAGGACCCCGAACCTCCCTGGAACCAGTTTCACATGAATTACTTTTCCCTCCAACCTTGTTCCAGCTACTCACTGATGCACAAAACCGTATGTTCAGGTCTACTGGACACGGGTCTCTACCCAGCTAGTATCACAAACATCTTCCTCCATGTACACCTGCCTCTCAGCAGCTTTAGAGGGGCAGGGGGCTGAGGAGCTGGAGAGAGGGTATCGATCATGTGATCATATGATTATTGTGGCTGTGCCTTTCCAGTTACCCGATTGGTTAGGACCCAACACGTGACAGGGCCTTGCGATGTCCTCACACCATGTGTCATCAGGAAGCCACCTCAGCAGAGTCACCAGGTATTTTAAGGACGTCTCATACTGCCAACACTACACGGTAAGCAGCCCCAACCTGCTTAAACAATAACTTCCGATGGATACTCCCACCCATACTTTTCCACCACCGGTCCAGTTTTATTTGGTCCCAAAACACAGATGATACAAATTGTACAAATGCCTTTCTGGAACATTTTAAATTATTATTTATTGTTGCTTCTTAGTTTTAAGAACAAACCCACTCAGTCCCACCCACACACCCAAAAATACACATATTTTTACACCTGCACCTCAGTCCCTGTAAGGTCTTTAAGTTAACGATGCATAACATCCAGCCTCACAAATACTTTGTTACACAGTAGTCTTGTTCCATTGGTTTAGTATAACAGAGAAACCCATATGAGGACGAGATGATCCTGCCCAGATCTCTATGATCACAGCGAGAGCATGAATATGAGCAGGACTTTGGAATGATAAAGTACATCGTTGTCCACGGAGATCCAGTTACTTTGAAGCACACGCGTTACGGAATATCAATAATACCCACAAATGAATGAAAATGTGGAACGGAATCTTTGGAGTGATTAAAAAAGGCTGATTAGTGAAAGCCGGATGTTTTGGGTGCTTCTCTGTTGCAGGGTGAGTTGGGATGGTCTGGATTCTCTGTTGCAGGGTGAGTTGGGGTGGTCTGGATTCTCTGTTGCAGGGTGAGTTGGGGTGGTCTGGATCTGCGCGGGCTTTGGAATGGCTTGTCAAAAGACGCCCACAGCTGGCTGCAGATGTGCAAATGATCCTACTGGATGAGAAGCCCATGGCACATTCTCCGGTTGTGTATCATAAAGTCTTAACACTGGCCGTTAGGTAGTATTCTATTCACAAAAATATTACACAAATATACACCTATATTTACAAATACACTTTACCTTCAACGTCAGAGTCCAGGCACTTCTGGGTGACACCCTGGGGTTCTAAAGAAGGGTCCAAAGAACAGTTTACCATGTGATGTGACCTTTCACGTAAGCTTATGTCATCAGGTGTTTGAAATTTTCATATAAAACCATGATCACCCACAGGCTAGAACTTACTAATGTGCCTTCACTTTATCTTTTGACCACGAACTGACCCACACTCCACCAATGTGCCTGAACGAATGGGGTGTTGGTTTTTATACCAGCTGCCAGTACTGGCCGTGGCTGTCACCCCGGGGGAGCTCCCCCCACCCGCTGGGACAGCCATTCATCTGGCCACCTGGCACACGTCATGGCCGTCCTTCATGGAGCAGGTTTGCACCCTCATCTGACTAACATGGACTCTTCCTCAAAAAATATCATAGCTGAACAGGAGTCAAAGATGAAGCAGGTGGAATCAAGCAATCGTCATTTTTGTCAGGGGAAGGTGGATCAGAATGGAGAGGAGAAATGGTGCATGGGGGGGGGGCGGGGTTTGGTCGGCAGCAGCACCTCCCACACACGATCCCACGACAGAGACATGAGGCGAGATTAGCTCAGGGTCACGGATGAGTCACCCAGGTGCAGACCCAACCCCCTTCTCCGTGACTGGCCACCTCTGCTTTCTTACACATTTACTTCAGAAAAACAGTGGGGGTGTTATAGGGATGCGGGGCGGAATCAACTTTGGGTTTGGGAGGGTTCAATAATTACATGTACTGGACATTATGTCAAGGGAAAATAAACAATAAAAAAACACACTAGATGAGTGTGGGTACAAAGAGACAGCTGTGGCTGGAGGTGGCACAGTATGCATACTCAGAGTTGCAGGTGTATGTATACTCAGAGCCGCTGGTGTATGCATACTCAGAGTTGCAGGTGTATGTATACTCAGAGTTGCAGGTGTATGTATACTCAGAGCCGCAGGTGTATGTATACTCAGAGTTGCAGGTGTATGCATACTCAGAGCCGCAGGTGTATGTACACTCAGAGCCGCAGGTGTATGCATACTCAGAGTTGCAGGTGTATGTATACTCAGAGCCGCAGGTGTATGCATACTCAGAGCTGTAGGTGTATGTATACTCAGAGTTGCAGGTGTATGTATATTCAGAGCTGTAGGTGTATGTATACTCAGAGCCGCTGGTGTATGCATACTCAGAGCTGTAGGTGTATGCATACTCAGAGCCGCTGGTGTATGCATACTCAGAGCCGCAGGTGTATGTATACTCAGAGTTGCAGGTG
>JAODUD010000134.1:26163530-26175040 GCA_026784285.1 Stomatorhinus walkeri
CATACTCAGCTGGTTGGTAGAAACAAAACCATGGTCTGGATTTGTAGCTTCTGGACCTGAAATGCCCAACACTGCCTGTTAGCTATTGTTGCTCACTTCACACTTTCTGGGGCGAACACCTGGCACCCTGCCAGTTTAGCCCCTTAATAAGGTACTTGATCTACGGAGAGCCAATGGCCAAACTCATGATGTCATGTCGAACCATCTCCTGTGTCAGCTCACCTCTCCACCCACACCCAGACAATCTACAGCTAAGCTTAGACGAGCAGTCCTTCGAAACATCTAGTGGGCATGATGCTTTCTTTTCACACAGATTAAATCCACTTTTTTTAAGCCACCCCTGCACCAACACAAAGTGGGATGGGAAAAAAAAGGGATCACTGAAGCACACAAGGGCTACACCTGTGGCCACATCAGCACATATGGCTATTCTAGGGGGAGCAGTAATAAATCTGGAACAGATATGCAGAAGTGGACATTTCAGGTCCAAAATTCAAAAATCCAGACCAAGACTTTGTTTCAACCATCCAGTTGAGTATGAATGGTTGGTAGAAATAAAAATCTTAGTCTAGGGTTTTACTTTTTGGACCTGAAATGTCCACTTCTGCAGACATGGATCCAGGAAACATGCTGTCACCGCTACGGGGACCAATGCAGCTAACTGCAGGGATTACCTGACGGGGACAGAAAAAGCAGGACTCACGTCAATGTAGTTGGCGTTGATGTAGTCGGAGTTGGGATCCCCCAGCAGTGGATGGAGCTTGACTCGATGGCGGTCGTCTGAAGGGAACCAAGGGGATATTCCATGTGTGGTATAGGCACACAAGTATATACCAACTACTATACACCATTCCATATTAGCTGCTCCTTAGGTTTGTTTAATACCAATATTGTGAATTGGAGATGTAATTATGTAGCAGGCACATCGATTGCATGAATACAGTTGACTCTTGAGGGTAGGTTATGACGACATCCCACAAAGAACTACAGGCTTATAAATGTGACCCCTGTGTTTAAAGTGCTCACTTACAACCCATGAGGCTGTCATGTCTTCCCTTGGTTTTGTCCTTCTTCTTAGTGACATCCCATCCTTCAAAGAAACTCTGAGAATAAAGGACAAGAAAAGTTCCTTGAGAAATTGTGCCCCAAAGTCCAAACTCGATTCAACGGTAGTTCAGTAGCTATTAGAATTACAGAGTGGTCAGGTCATCTGAAGAGTCACACTGTCAGAAAAAAAGTTAGACCAATTTGTATCTTTGAGGGTAAAAAAAAAAAACATTTAAGGAACAGCCCCCTCCCGGCTCCTAGCCATTACATCACCACAGGCATTTCCCCCCTCCTTCAGTCACATGGTGCTCCTTCCCACCTTCTAACCATCGTGTCATCACAGTCTCTCCTCCCAGGAGACAGTGTGAGGCACTTGTTTCAGACGTGTGCGACAGCCAATCTCGGATCTCGCACCTACCTTCCTGCCCGCACAGATTGTCTATACCTACACAGACTGACAGCTTGTATATTACGGGAAATTTTCCTTTATCTATTTGAACTGAAACTCTCTCTTTGATATTTGCAGCTGCATTATGGAAGCAATGTGTCACATACATGCTTATTTATTTTTTCTTACACTCATTTAGCAGATGCTTTTATTTAAAGTGATATACAATAGAGAAAACAGGGTGAGAGCATGCGGAGTTAAGGTCTTTGCTTAAGGCCCCAATACATGGAATATGAACTGGCAACCTTCCAATATCAGGAACACAATCCTGACCAGCAGAGCTATACACCAAGGTACCGTCAAACAACCCTCAAGATTCCACAAGCTTAAACCTGAATCATGCTGGGTGTCTTCCTTCCCAAGACCCCACTTCTGTCTTGTTTCCTCTGTGCCCGGACCCACAATGCTTGCTCTTGCTTTCATTCCTCTTCCTCTTTTAGGTAAAAACCCCAGTAAAACCCGATTTGGTTCCCCCAGACCTGCATCACATTGTTTGTGTGTCTGGACCAGAGCAGGTGCTGCATTCATTCAGAAGTTTATAGCTACGTTAGCAAACAAAACAGGACAGGTAACTGACGAGCACTCTGTCTATGTAGCGGCACTTGAACGAGATTTCGAAAACTGCAGAGGGCGGGACCGGGGTTCTAATTACACAGTGGCTGTCAGAAAAGCCTTATTTTCCTGTCTGCACCATGACCTCCCAAGTCAGGCCATACATTTAAAAGCTGCAGTGTTTGGTCAATAAAAGGGTTACTGCAAAAAGAAAATTTACTATTACTACTGCAGCCAGTTAATACCATCAGAAACATTTAATACAGGCACAAAAGACAGAATTGTGTTAATTAGTGGAGGCAGATGTTCGGAAAATGAAATGTAATGAGCGAATAAACACACAGCTTTCACATATTTGAAGTGTTCTTTTTTTTTCAAGAATCTCAAAGTACTGAAAATAAATTATAACCTATAGCACAAAAGTGGACATTTTTAGAGCTCCTCCTAAATGACTCAGGGGCGGCTTTCAGGGGACCTTGTGTCCTTTTTAGCAGAGTCAAGTCCCCCTTAGCTCCCCCGTAATTTGGATCATGGGTGGGACTATCGTGAAATGTGGGTTCCCATTGGGTAGCTTCAGCTGTTGATTGACAGCATTAATACCACCAAAGTTAGGATGCAAAGTCAAATTTTTCCCATCGCTCAATTAGCAGCCCAGTAACTATTATACAAGCCATCGTCACCCTACATTAAACTAAGACAGGTGGTTTTTATTAATTCACATTAGGCCAAGTAGGCATTTTATGATGCAATCTATGAATCTACCAATTAACCCAATGCATCATTTTTCAGATTTCTGGCTTCTATTATATCAACATCTGTTATTTGCCACTTGCTGGCAATGACACGGAGATTGGCTTTGCAGAAACTTCCCGGCGCTAACTGCTCTTTACAGATACCCTGCATCAATATCACTGCTGAAACACAAAGGAATGTTATGTAACACTGCATCTGCAGCATATTGCAAAATGGCCGCGGCATTGTAACAGCACTCAATTACTCTGCAATAAAACCTGAATGTCACATCACTCTCTTACCTCTGCAATCTGAAATCTTTCCTAGGATCCCATAATCTTAATTTACTTGTGAACTCAATGTTAGATCACTATCTCTCCTGGCATAACGCAAAATATGTACTACTCTATTTTAATGTAACAGAACAAATGATACATCCGTATGAACCAAAATGTCTCCCACACTCTTATTCATTTGATCTGTAACAGAGAGTGAATTCTCTTGATGTAACAAAATATTTCCATAATTCTACATTTTCATTAACACAGAGCAAATAACCTTTGTACTGGTACATATTATTATGTGTACTGGTAATGCACATTGTCTTCCATATTGGGGGTCCTGAGGGCTCCTTCCTCTTACTATACAAGACCTCTCTGCTCCCCAGGGCATTGGTCACATGGGCTTTCACACTCTCTGGCACCTCCCCCCTAAACCATGATGCACTGGCCTGGAAGCTCCGGCCAGCCACAAATGGCTGTTGGGTCTGCCGTTATTACAGCAGTGCGGGCCTGTCAGGAGGGCAGCTGCATTACTGAGCACCGGCACAGAGAGAAAGGTGCTATATGGCTTCCGGGGGCTGGAATTCCTGAGCGGAAACTCAAGGCCAGAGTGGGAACAGAAATTGGTGTCTCTGAGTGACGGTATGCAACCAGGATGTCAAGAACGAAAGGAACACGATGACAAACAATGCTTCTGACAAAGGTGGTACCGCTAGCTAAGAAACTGCTGCAGAAACCCAGAAGTCCCTTACCATGCATGTCCAAAGGGCGAATGAACAGTGACATCAAACTGATAGCAGTGTCAGATGCAAAAAAGATGACACACAGAAGGATGTTAGCATGTAGAGTCCGTTCACATTTAACCTTTATCCTAAATGCTAAAGTCTCGATGGTAAGCAGCTAGCCTGAGGCAAATATAAATGATGTCAGGCGTCTCCTGACATGAGCCACTGTGGCACCATAGCAGACGGAGGTCATTAGCGCAGCTCGCAGCTTTTAGCACAGCGCAATTCCCGCCCAGGCTGTAGAAAATCTGCTGCAGCAACAACTGAACCGATTCTCCTCTGTAATTAGCTACACTGCAAGCCAGCTCGCTAATTTATAAAAGCACTAGTTTGTTCGGCAGCGCATAAAGGCAAGGCTGCGTGTAAAGTAAGTATATAAAGTATATGGATAATAAGCAGATAAAATGTTATTCTTAAAACATTCTTATTAAACCCGCTGTGTGATACATACAATACATATCTGCCTTTCCATTCTTCTGTAAGTGACTGTGTTTTCACAAGTGTAAAACCGAGAAGAGTCTCACTTTATTCATACCTAACGTGGCCAGCTAATTTTAGGATTACAACTTAGTCATCATATAAGTGCATCGGCATGCTGCCAATGCTCTATGAAGGTCTCACCTATAATACGTCTATAAGCTATAAATACCTTCATAATGCATTATAATACCTTATACTGACCATTATAATGCATTATGCAGGTATCTATAGTGCATTATAGATGAGGGCTTCATAGATCTTTCATGATGCATAATAAACACGGCTATAACATGTTACACCTTTTCATAAATAATTACAGCCATGTTAATAATACTTTATGAATGCATTATAATGCATTACGAAGGTATCTATAAGGCATTATGACGACTGCTTTAAGTGTTACCAAAAGGTTTCCTACAGTATAAAAGAAACTCTAAAAAACAGGAAAGTAATGTCTTTTGGGTGGTGAAACAGGAAGGGGGACGTCTCTGGCACCGTGCCTAAAAACATCACAGGCTTCTGATTCAGTGCCGCTCAGCTTTTCAGTGATTTTTAGCTGTATCTCGTCCATTGATATAAGATGTATAAAGAAAGAACAGAATGTTCTCCCTCCCACTCTGTTTTTCAGGGTGAGAGGATAATTGTATTTTATATACCCATCTTCAAAGGAGCCATTTCCTGTCCTTTCTATTCAGATTCCTTTTTCCCTACTTAAAATCCTTGCTCTGCTAAAATTCACTATGAGTGTTTTATTCAAATCTGGTAAAACAAGGCCTTAAGGCCCATCCATGGGAGATTACAAATGTTTGCATCATGCCCTTGAGTTCTGCTGCTTTAGGCTCTGATAACGTGTCGGTGGAATGGAGAGCTGACCCCCACTGGGGGCAGCTCAGGTCACACCCACAGTCCAGCATTCGGATCAATGGGCACCCCCGTGATCCACCGGGAAGCAGTAATAAAGCTCGGCGTTAGATGCCCACTGGTGTTTTCGTCTTGTTCATTCTTACAGGCAAGGGAAAATCTTGGAAAATATAAGAGAGAGCAATAGAGAAGGAGAGAAATGAATACAGAGACCTGTATATTGATTTTGTGAGCCATTTGTTTTTCCCAAGGGGAGCAGCTTAATGGGTCTACAAGTGCAGCTGAATTCCAAGGGGAGAACCTTCTGCTAGCGAAAAAATTGGGGATAGACGTCCTATTTCTTAAAAAAAACCTAGTTGACAGAAGAAGTCGTCCTCTCTAAGCCCATTTTTCAAAGATAAGTATTCCACAAAGAAGAAATGTTTGAGGGCTGAGAGTCGACTAAAACAAGAGGTTGCCATGGTAACCCAACATTAGTTGTGGACGTGACAATAAATAAATGCACCCAAAAAGAAATCTAGGACAACTGAGCCCTGTCTTTGAAGCACACAAGCTATCTATTTCTTAAAGATATTCATGGTTGCTGTTGCAACTTTGTTGAGATGTCCAGCATCTCTCAGGGGTCCAGATCTAGAAGAATTTCTGGCTCCCCTTGCCTTTCTCCTCTTTTAAAAACAATGTAGTCTGTGGCATAGAAGTCATGTAGACAATTATGCCTTTCATGGCTAACAGATAAATCACACATCAAAATAAAAACCTTAGTTGGGCTTCAAGGTTTGATTAGCAATGTAGATAATTGCAGGTGCAGCATGAGTAATATAATTATGGTCGGTGTGAGTCTTCTGTTCTTCACCGGTACGTCCTCTCCAAAGGACAGAGGTAAGTGTGCTACTCTTCTTGGTATTCAGCCATGTCCTTCTGCAGCCTCTGACTCCTCACATATTTTGGCACAGTGTCTCTTTCTGTCATACTTGCCTGCTCAGCATCTAAGTCTGGTAACAAACACCTAAACTCTAGGCCCTGCTACTATCAAAAAAAAACCCCAGATGATGTCTCCTATAAAACGAGCTGCAGCTGAAGAAGACTCAAAGTCAAGGCGGCTCAGGTTTGTGGTCAGGCCAGAGCAGGCAGTGAACAGACTCCTAGCCACTCCAGGTCACCGCCAGAGGAAAAGGGACACCTTTGATATCTTCCGCTAGGCCAAGCAGATTACCTGAGCCCCATGAAGATGAGTCACTCTTCCAGAGGACAAGCTCTGGACCAACTGCTCAACCGGGAAGCAGCTGTTGCTTTATTTAGAACCGGAACTCAAAGTAAAATCTCCTTTCATGCTGTGCAAACATCATCACAGAGGATCAATCATCTGGCTGCAGGCTGCTGGTATGGATAAACTACTCCTCTCCTATCCAATCCTAAACAACCTTGCATCTATTTCTCTACTCTTGTCCGCCACTTACAAGAAGATATTGTTGTTTATTTACATAAACCTGCTACCCATATGAGAAACGCCTCTTCAGGACAGCTGCTTTTTCCTCTCTGATGGCTTTTCTGTCCACGGATTGGGTGATAAACTGACCATTGAGTTTTGACCAATATGGGGGAAGATTTCTAGCAGGGGGTCCGCCTTACCCTGTTCCCATTGCTCCCTCACCTCATACTCCTGCTTGAACCCGTACCCCTCTGCAGTTTTCATCTGGTTGATGTGCTGGAGCAGGTCGGCCACGCGCACGGCCGGGTGCAGCTGCCCCGTGTGGTAGGGGGAGCCTTTGCGTCCACATGGTCGCCGTGGAGACCCCCCAAGCAAGCTGCTGGATTCGTTCACAGAGCTACGTGGATCACCTGGGGAACCGACGAATAAAGAGAGATCTACTTATGCTCCAAAGACACCAGAGAGCCATATAGAACCATGGGAAGCTTTCAAATGGGTCAAACTACTGTGAAAATAAATGCACCAAGTATATAATGTGCATCATATTTCACAGGTATGCTCATATTGCTACCAGCTTTGTGGTCTGAGGCATTTTCTCAAAAGATGTTTTTTTATTAACTGTGTATGTCCTGTCAGATGCGAGATACAGCAGGACAAGCTAGGGGCAGGATTTAGCCGGGGGTGTAATCACAGGGGAGGCGTCGTCTGCTTACTGCGGGTGCTGCAGTTGTGGGCGTCCATGAAGGAGAGCGCCATCCTCTCATCCTCCTGCAGCGTGCTCTGGTCGGTGAAGCTCCTTTCCATGGAGCCCATCATGTGTGTCTTCTCCTGCCTGTAGGTGATGGGCGTCTTGTTGATGTTCACCGGCTTCCTCCTGAAGTTGCCGTTGGGAGAATGCGGGCGGAAGCGCGTAGGAGAGAGACGAAGAGAAGAAGTGAGTGAGATAAGAAAGGAAGGGAGGACGAGATGGGAGTAGGATGGAGGAGAAAGAGGGGATGATGAGCAAGGGAAAGATATAAAAAAGAATGCAACTGCAAACGAGCCGGAAAAAAACATGACAGGCAAAAGGCAAATGGGGTGAAGGAGAGGTGGGGGGGCTGTCACTTACGGGTAGTAAGAGTAGGTATAGTAGTCCCTTCTGAGGAGCATGAGGATAGGGAGAAAGATATATAACAATAGGAATAAGAAGAGGAAGAAGGTACATGGGGCTTCTTGGGTTGTGGCAGGGATTCCTTCATTGGGGTGGAATCCCTAAATGATTCAGGGGCTCAGACATGAACCAGGGCCCTGGAACATGTCATTAGTCTGAGGGTGAATGGATGCCTAACCTTGGCCCTGGTTTCCGCTCAAGAGGATAGACCACCAGCCTACCAGCAGACGCACAATCAGCCATGCTCTCGACATCCCGGCAGACAGAGGCACGGCCAGCAAGTGGCCAGAGAGTGGCCTAAGCAGCCTAATTAAACTTGTTAGCTTGTTACTCTGTAATCAGTACACCATGTGGCATTCCGCCAGGGTAAATTTAGCAATTATCCAGTTGGCAGTCAATGTCATGGTGGCTTAGCAGCCTAATCGAGCTTATACCCTGAGCACAAACTTCTAATGCTAGATCTAAAAAGTTTGCTCACCTGTAACTTGCTCACCTGTTCTGTGTTGGTTACCGTGCAGCTCAGATTTCATTGTAGTTTAAGCTGAATGTGTACTCTGCGGTCACTTTATAAGGTACACCAAGCCAGCATCAAGTAGGAGCTACTGTGGGTTTCAGAACGGCTTCACAAGTCACTGATTTCTGCATTCAGAAAAGCCCATCGGAAGATCACTCCCATACCAAGATGTCCTGCTTGCACTTGGGGCCTTCCTGTTAGCTGCAATGAATCTGCCAACTCTCCTTTGACCTCTCCGATTAACATGTTGTCTTTAGCCAAAGAGATGCCGTCGAGTGGTTGTTTTTGTTCATTGCACCATTCTTGCAACTGTATCGTGTGAAAATCATAGGAGTGACTGTCCCTGAGATGCTGTAACCGCTATTCAGCACCAATAATTTCACCACGATCAACACCACTTAAACCAGGCATCTTAGCCACTGTAACACCTACACTAATAATTTCCTGCTCAATATATTCAGGTGCAGCCATACAATTTACTGTTTGTAAGAGCGGGCTGTTTGCATTAGCCAGCAGGTGCACCGAATGATCAGGCCATTCAGAGGGAATCAGTTTAACATGCAGTTTAACAGTTAAGGGTTCACAACTTGCCTCCATTGCAACAGAAATGCATGATATTAGGCAGACAATTAAGAATTGAGACTGGTCCTGTTTTTTTTCACACTCAGGAAAGCAAACCACGTCTCTAATTGAATCCAGTCATGAGCAGGAGTCACAGCGTAGCGTGTGAACAAGGTGCACGTCTCTGCGAGTGTTCCGGCAGAGGCCATCTGCTTTGTAATTAAAATGTCATTCGGTATCTATGTTAAGCTGGGACACAGGACCGAATGCATGCAACTGCGCCAGAATGAGCTGCTTCTGTCCTCAGTAAACATCCTGCAATCACTCCTAATGTCAAACCGTGCAAACTGGGAAACTTTTATGTTCTTCAGTAAACACACTGTTAAAGTCAGAAAATGCCAGTGTCAGTAATTCACTATACACAGAACTAGCTGCTACTACATTATGATGCTTGTGGGAATTTTACTTACACAGGATGTGGGACCAAGACATCTGTCTGTTTGGTCCAGCTTCCTCTAGTTACTTGGATCCACCTCCTCTATAGTCTGATTGGTTATCTCTCTACAATCATCTGTCCTTCTGCCCTCAGAAATGTCTGTGTAAGTAACACTCCCATGAGCCATTATGAAACTGGACGTCACTCCTCGTTGAGGCTGTTACAGTTTCTTCCATATCCGACAACCCTGAGAAACTCCAAAGAGGATGAAAAGCCCAATGGGACTTACATAGATTAAACCGACAGGACGGATAACCTACAGATTTTAATATCGGGGTAACTGATCCACACACACCCCACCCTCTTGCAATCAAGAGCTTGGGGAGCCCAGAGAACAGAGAAGCTAATCATCTCGGAAAGCCCACCTTTTCCTACCCAATTACCGGCTAATCTACAGTCAACACCATTGCTACCCACATGTAATTAAGGGAGTAATTGAATTGCATCCCTCTTAATTAAATATTTCACACTCAGACAAGATTTTTAGATTACACTCTACTTTGGCCCTCTAGCAGAGTTCAAACTGGTGCCATTGTGTTCTACAAAAACTCCCGAAAAAAGTATTTCGGAATAATTCAAACACTTCCACCTTTCAAGAACCCCTGTAAAAGAACTATGTTTACAGCTATATTGGTTTCTATATGATAAAAACCCCAAAATTGCCTGACATATGGCTAAAGGAACATTCTAGTCTGTTAATATCATCCAATAAAGCCAGACTGACCCCATTCTTGAATTGTGCAGCAAGACATACAAATCATCCATGTTTCAAACACTGCAAGCAAAAACGCATTTGGGTGAATATCACTGACTGTTCAGGACTGATAAGAGGTCCTTCATGACATATATGATTTTTCCTTAAACATGAGCAAACTTCCCCACTGGACAGGTTGCTTTGCAAACACTGAAAAGTGGTAAGAAGCTCCCTTAACTTACCCCTTCTTGATGATGATGATGATGGCACCCAGGAGTAAGATGAGGACCACCAGCCCACCAGCACACACACCCAGGATCAGTCCCATCTCCTCCGAATGCTGGGACACCTCTAGGGCCTTCTTGTGGTCCTTACAAGCTGCTGCGTGACGTAAAGGAGATGCAGGAGAAATGAGGAGAGCCAGGATGACACATATGCACAAAAGGAGGCACATCAAGACAAAAGACAGACAGAGAGACAGGAGACAGACAGGCAGGAGACAGACAGACAGGAGACAGGCAGGAGACAGACAGGCAGGAGACAGACAGACAGACAGGAGACAGACAGACAGAAAGGAGACAGACAGACAGGATACAGACAGACAGGATACAGACAGGCAGACAGACAGGAGACAAACATACAGACAGACAGACAGACAGAGAGGAGACAGACAGGAGATAGGCAGACAGACAGACAGAAAGGAGACAGACAGACAGACAGGAGACAGACAGGAGACAGACAGAAGACAAACATACAGACAGACAGGAGATAGACAGACAGGCAGACAGACAGCAGACAGACAGGCAGACACAAGCAGACAGACAGACAGGAGACGGGACAAATGGGTGCAGAAAGCAGGAAACACAGTGGAAAGCTTGTCATTCTCATCACAGCACAGGCGATGGCGGTATCAGAAAGCTTGTCATTTTCCTCTCAGCACAGGCGATGGCGGTATCGGAAAGCTTGTCATTGTCATCACAGCACAGGCGATGGCGGTATCAGAAAGCTCGTCATTTTCATCACAGCACAGGCGATATCAGAAAGCCTGTCATTCTCATCACAGCACAGGCGATGGCGATATCAGAAAACCTGTCATTCTCATCACAGCACAGGCGATGGCGGTATCAGAAAGCTCGTCATTCTCATCACAGCACAGGCGATGGCGGTATCAGAAAGCTCGTCATTCTCATCATAGCACAGGCGATGGCGGTATCAGAAAGCTCGTCATTCTCATCACAGCACAGGCGATGGCGGTATCAGAAAGCTTGTCATTCTCATCACAGCACAGGCAATGGTGACATCGGAAACCTCGACATTGAAAAGCTCATCATTCTCATCAGAACATAGGTGATGGCGGTATCAGAAAGCTCGTCATTCTCATCACAGCACAGGCGATGGCGGTGTCAGAAAGCTCGTCATTCTCATCACAGCACAGGCGATGGCGGTATCAGAAAGCTTGTCATTCTCATCACAGCACAGG
>JAODUD010000134.1:26234118-26247157 GCA_026784285.1 Stomatorhinus walkeri
CCTCCCCACCCTCCCGTCCATGACTTCGGCCGACAGGCTCACATGGAGATTACCGTGTTAATTGGCGGCGTGCGTGGCCTGCTCTCTCTATGTCTGCACAGACGTGTTCTCCAAACGTGTCCAACCTTGAACTTGCCACTCTGAGGTCATTAAAGGACAGAGAAACCTTATTGTTCCACTATTCAAGGGCTTCATCCAGGTAGACCCAGGACACAGAGTTCGTTCTGTTTTCCGTTGATTAATTATACATCTGCTTGCAGCCTCGTCAACGTGATCATGTGACCACGGGAGCACTCCCACGGCAAGCAGCCCCTAAGCACCGCATTGCTCACACTAACCACATCACCGCTGTTGTCAGAGCAGCACTCCGGGTACGATCTGTTTACTCCGCTGTTCTCTGCTCCACCCCCACCCCGACATGCGAGTACTCAGTGGGATGTGTACGTGCGGCAGCGCCGTGGAAGACACCCCCATGATGTCTCGCTGTGTCCTGTCCATGTATCCTCATGTGACCCGGGCACTGCTGTTCGGGCGATCCTGGCCAATGTGCTTGTTGCCGTGGCGAGCCGAAGAGCAGGGAAGGTACCGGAAAAAAGGCCATTACAGTTCAGCAGAGCCAATCCCTCTAGCTGAGAAAACAGCCGCTTTTCTCCAGCCCCTCTGCCTTAGCCCCCCCCCTCCACTGTTTCATCTCCGCATTTAAGAAGAAGCGACGGCTGTCAGCCGGCGATGAGGGGTGGGGGGAGGCCGGGCGGGCGGGGGCAGGGCTGCAGCTACACGTTCGACTCTCACATGCCAGTGAATTGTCGAACGTGGTTTGAAAAAAAAAAATCCATGCTAAGCATCCACCATTAACAGGGAGAAGCGAAATCCTCACCCCGATGCCGACATGCGGACATACAGCGGAGGCTTCCCGGCGGATAACAAACCCAGCGACACGCCTCAAGAAAAACCATCCAGCATTTCAGTCCTCCGCTTCTTTATAGCTAATCCATGCACCTTCCATGACAAACCTGGCAAAGTAAATAGAGGCCAAGCGGCGGGGGACACCAAGGACAGAACGACTCCCCCAACAAGATGCTAAGTTCTACTTTAGTCTCAATTACCAAGGAAAATAAAATGCATCATTCTTAAAAAAAATATGGTGAATTTACAAATTACAAACACTCAGAGCAGAAATAGGTTTAGAGCAGTATTTCTCAACCCAGTCTTTAGGGACCCATAGACGGTCCACATTTTTGCTTCTTTCCAGCTCCCAGCACATTTGTATCATGTATTCAATGTTCCTGTTTGGCTGGGAGCTGAGAGGGAGCAGAAACGTGGACTGTCTGGGGAGTCCCAGAGGACCAGACTGAGAAACAATGATTTAGAGGAGCGTGCAGAGTAGGCAAGACTCCAGGTCTTGTGTGTTTTCATTGATGTCTGCTGTCTGTGTTACGGTGCTGCGGGGAAGCAATTAAACCTAAGTGTTTGGGTATTAAGGAGGCTGGAGCTGGTCCCAGGAAGAGCACGATGCGGGGGACACCCCGGAAGGCATGCCAAGCCGCCATGGCAAATAAGTGCACAGAGGCCAAGACGAGATACTGGAGTGGGGATTGAGCTGGTGAGGAGGGAGGGAGGAATGAGCACACGGACTGCCTACCAAAGTGGCAGGTCGCTCGGAGCCGTGCTCGACTCGCGTGGAACCACGCTGGGGCTGCACGGCGTAAGCTGAGCCCCGCCCCAGCTGCTGTGCTCAGCTTAATAGGCATGAAAGGGAACACTGTATGCTGGGGGGGGGGGGGGGGGGGCCAGCTCGGCAAGGAACAGGGCCAGCAAGCGGCGGAATTAAAGGCTCGACGCGCGAGTCTCCCAAAGCGACGGAACGGAGACGCCAAGGCAGCAGGCAAACACTTCAGCGGCTCGACCCCTGGGGCCTGATTTAATACCCACTCGGATTTTCAAAAGTCACCAGGGAAAAATATGCTTGGATTCAGTTTAGATCAGGACAAAGAGACACAAAAAAGGTGACAAAGATCTGAATAAGCCTCTCAGTAGTCTTTCGATTTATTCATATCAGCACGAGATAAATCCCGCTAACAGCAGGCATGGAATATCGAAACGGGCAAAAGGGCCTTTGCCTTGTATGAAATATTATATGCTTATGAAGTCAAAGGAGGCGCTGAATAGCGGAGCAAGACAGGGTCGAGGGGCGGGTCGAGGAAGTGGGCTCTCGAAACCTCCAGAGCCTGCAGAGAGCGGCCTTTGGCCACCCCCAAGAGTGTCACCTTGAGCAGGAAGCCCCACCCCATTCTGTTCAGCGACCCCTGGCCCCACCGTCGGGTTACTCCCCCTGCTGGTCGCATTAGTCTGCAGGACATCGCCAAACAGAATTTGCTCTAGGTTTCATGCTGCTTTACCAGGCTGACAGACAGATAGTCACACAGTGATTAGCGCTGTCTTCAGTTTTTTTCTTAACATAATCCAGATAATCTTGAAAGGAAACAGTCATTGAAATTGCAAACCTTGCAAAGTTTTGTTTCTTATGACAGAATATAAATGTTATGTGCCTCCCACCCACTCTCTGTGAATTTTATCTCCAAAATTTCTACATTCTAGAACTATATTGAAAAATTATGTTGTTTATGGAAAAACAATGGTACAATGTTCCAACAGTATGAAGGTATGCAAAAGCCTGGTCTGACTGTGGTCATTATGAGGTAAGAATTGCATATGCATAACTTGCAATGTCGATACTAATATTGCACCTCAAACCAGCTCTATATAGTATTTTTTGTACTGTACCCTTGCACTATTTTGTTTAGTCCATGATGAAGACATTCAAGTAAGAAGGTTACTGCACTCTGTACACCAGGAGTCTGCAACTCTGTTCCTGGAGAGACTATCCAGTAGGTTTTCTGTCCCACTTGGCTTCTGATGAGCCACGTCTATTCCTGGTATTTACCTGAGAATAGGTGTGGCTCATTAGAAGCCGGGTAGTATAGAAACCTACTGGACGGTAGCTCTCCAGGACCGGAGTTGGAGACCCCTGCTATACACTGTACTTGGTACGTGGAATATTTTTTCTCTTGCCTCTGAAAATATTCTTCCAGCTTAAAGAAAAAAAAATCAGATGCTACTTTAATCCTGAACTGTACTGTATAGGGTATATATAATATACATATATATATGGGTGTGTGGAGAACCAGAGGCACGTGATACATAAGTGTGTGGAGAACCAGAGGCACGTGATATGTAAAGATGTGTGAAGAACCAGAGGCACGTGATACATAAGTGTGTGGAGAACCAGAGGCACGTGATACATAAGTGTGTGGAGAACCAGAGGCACGTGATATGTAAAGATGTGTGAAGAACCAGAGGCACGTGATACATAAGTGTGTGGAGAACCAGAGGCACGTGATATGTAAAGATGTGTGACGAACCAGAGGCAGACACATTTCATGCATGATTGGCAGGTCCAGCTAGATCTAAAACCTCTCAGTCTTTCTCTGCTTGGATGAAGCAACACGCTGTCCTGCCCCCAACCCCCCTGCCAGATACTACAGACTCACCTACAGACAGAGACCAGCATGCTACAAGCCGTGCAGCTAATGTCGCAAAATCAGACACGTCCAGCCCTGGATGTCCTACACCGACATCCAATTGCATCCTCCCTCGAGTTCCTGTTTCTGTTCTGTCATTATTAATAAAATAATATAAAGCGCTTTACAAAGTCTTAGACTGTCAAAATGTTTAAGGTGCTTATTTGCTCATGAGAAAAAACACATGTAAACAGGTTAGTCTGACTGAAATCATACTAAATAGAATTTCTCTTAGTTGGACTAAGACACCCAGTTAATGTGACTGGGAGTCGATTTATCCTGCGTTCGATTATCTCTCTCTGAGTCGTAAGTCAGAGAAAAACTTCATGAAAACTTCAAAAATGTCACTTCCTGTCGAAAACATGCCCATTTTCCGATGTTGATGTTGGACAAAATGTTGTTGTACGAGATTCCCCTGTGTCGTCATTTCAACATGGCGGCTTACACGGCCAGTAGTGTGATAGCTAAAAATGTAATTGCACATGGTCTATTTAGGGAATACCGTATCGTGAACATAAACAATATCCAAGCATGCAATATCCGTATTTTTGCCAGACTTGCTAGTGTCTTCTGTTTGTTTGTGATTTGTTTGCCTGTCGAAAAAAAAGAATATCACTTTGAAATTAATTTATAAACATTTTCATTTGTCTTTCCATCAGCTTTTTGTGTTCGGAGAGCAAGCATGTCCGTGGAGGCGGCCACGTTTGTTCTGAGAAGTGTAGCTCGAACGGGAGGCTGGTCGGATGTAACGAACCTCGGAAGGGAGCAATACTGCATGGAGACGTTCAAACGGAGTCAAACTGGCCTAGGCACTTTGTGCATGCTCCATGGGACCCCCCCATCTCCCCCTGGGCTTTGACCCAGAAGTAACAAAACAAGCTTGGTGCATAGCAGAGGACGTACATTTACTGTTGCCTTTCTATCAGCTTAAACCAGTCTGGGTATTCGTCTCTGACCTCTGCCATTAGTAAGGTATTTTGAACACACTGGATGTTTTTTTCTCTTTCAGCCCATTTTCTGTAAACTCCGGAGGGATGGTTGTGTGTGAAAATCCCAGTAGATCAGCAGTTTCTGAAATACCAGCCCATCTGGCACCAACAACCGTGCCACATTCAAAGTCACTTAAATCCCCTTTCTTCCTCATTCTAGTGTTTGATGTGAACATTAACTGAAGCTTGTGACCTGTATCCACATAATTTTATATATTGAGCTGCTGACATATGATTGGCTGATTAGATATTTACTTCAACAAGTAACTGGTATGAAGTAGCCAGTGAGCATATAATGGCATCCTCAGGAAAAGGCTCAGTGAAACTGCATGTAATGACAGATGCATAGATATTTATTTCTTTAGAAGCGCTTCTCCAGCGCAGTCACATACACACGCACACTTTCAGTTGCAGTCGAGTGCTATGCTGTGAGCCTTTTCACAGCAACCCCTTTGTTTAGTGCTGGGAAAGCGAGGGCAAGCGGGGAGAGAGGCGAGGGTGACGGGCCCCTCGTCCACCAGGCTGGGGGCCCCGTGGGTCTGGCAGAGAGGGATGCCTGAGTGACGGGCCCCTCGTCCATCAGGCCGGGGGGCCCGTGGGTCTAGCAGAGGGGGATGCCTAAGTGACAGGCCCCTTGTTGCCCAGACTGGGGGCTCCACAGGTCTAGTGAAGAGCGGCATCGCGACACAGCTTCTGTTCCAACACCTACGGTCGTGTCCATCGCCCCCGGCTGTCAGTCAGACCCCCACTGTGCTCCTTCCACAGTTATGGAAGGATGAGGGCTGGGTGGTACATTATTTGGGAAAAGATTTTAACAAGTAGAAAGGGAACATTTAATACTGAGCCCACTGAAATATAAATGAACTTGCCATGCATCAGATCTGCCCATGTGCCTTTTTTTCTAACAGAAATGTATCTCTGTACCCCAAAGGCCAGCGGTCTAAAGGCAGAGAGCCTGATGCTTCTCTGTGACAGATGCGACCTCTGCAGCAGCATCACCAGCAGCAGTATGCAAAACAGCTACACAGCAACGTCTCATCCTCACAGCTCAGGAACAGACCTGAATGTCACTTTTTCCAGGACAACGATCAATCTATCAATGCATTTCATGTCACTGATGCAGTACAGGGTGACTGGGAGTCTGGATTAGCCCTCAGACATCAGTTGTCAGCCACCTGTGTGTCTTTGTGGAACAGAAGGAAAATGGGTGCGCCTCCCCCAGAAAAACTCAGCAGGATCAAAGGCTTAAGCCCTGAGATGTGAACCAACAGAGCTGCCACAGGGCTACCCAAGTATCTAATAAAATAAACACCAAAAATTAAATGAGGTCAGAAATCAATCTGATTTGAGGCAGGATCTACATTCAACCATGATAATCTTTAATTCCAAACCACTTCTTATCCAGAAGTTTGGCCCCATTTGTTGATCCTTTACCACCTGATGGGGGCGCTTTCTTAAAGCATATAAATGCCTACCGTGCCTGGCTCTCCCCACACACTCCATCAGGCACTATGTTTACACGCACACTAAGAAAATCAAATTATTGTGTAAGTCCGACTAGAACCGGACTTTTAAAGTACATGTAAACGTTAGTCTGACTGAAATCCTACTAAATCAAATTTCTCAAAGTCTGGACTGAGAGCCAGATAATTCGATTGGGATTTGGTTTACTCCAGCATTTATATGTTCAATCGGACTCTGCATACTTCACAGTTCAAGAAGGTACTACCAAAAGTTCGCTACTTCAAGGTATTGGTATTCCACTGGCATAAAAACTGGAACAGAACAATGAACATTGATGTCATTCACTGGACACAGATTGTACTGAAATCGAAAAATGGCTGTAGTACATTACAGAACTGGACAATGTGCAATATTAATACCAACATCACACGTTATGCACATGCAAATCTAACGTCGCTAGTCAGCTAGAATAAGATTAAGGTTTTTTCTACCCTTCATACCCTACAGGTACGAATATTATATCGCAGAGAGTTTAAGTCTCACTAAAACATTTTTTCCGTCAGGAACAAAAACCTAGCAAGTTTTGCAATTTTAATTATTATTCCTTTCCAAAATGATCTAGTATATGTTTAAAAATCAGTTTAAAGTTTACCTCCTCTATCTGCATGAGCAATGTATGGGCACTTGTATATTATACAAAATACTTTATTTGTTGTTACACTATCCTCATCTTGTTGTATCTGTTCTTCCGACTGGATCGCAATTAAAGTTTGTGTCAGTTCATTTGTCCATGCACCCATTATTATTAATTTTATTTTATTTTATGTGTGTAGAATAATAGGGCAACTGGAAAAGCCCAATACTGACAAGCTGAAAGGAGCCACATCGCCACCTAGAGTAGCGGAGTCAAACATACTTTGGTCGATAAATTGATTCCCCTCTCATGCATGTAGACTGGGACAAGGACAGTGCTCCGATTAAATGACATAGTCGAGCTATAACCCGACTTAGCTGTGCATGTAAATGTACTGAGTGAAACACTGCCATGAGGGATGAGGGGGGGCACGCAGACCGGGGGCCACCGGCTTGGCGCCATCAACACAGTGGCCCACTGCCCGAAAGCAGACCCTGCCTGTATGCCTGCATCTGTACTGAGCCTGAACTGGGGGTGGGGGGGGGAGAGCTCAGCAGGTCTGAAGCTGAAGAGAAAACATGTTGCAAAAAGCAAAGGACACAACTAAAATAACCCAGAGCCCCTTGAAGCTCATTCCCAATATTTACGCCCCAGTAGGGACTCGTACCAAAATACAGCAGGCGCAGAAAAGCTGCCCAGCTCGTGTGGCTCCACAGCAGGTTCTGATGATCTATAATGGGGGCTGGAAATCTCTGGCAGCTACGTCTGTCACTGTCTCTGCGGCCGGTCAAATTATGGGGGGGAGAGCCTCCAGCGAGGTAACACGCATGCTGGGGGTCTGTGGGGGCATCAAATGCATATAAACACACATGGCCGCAAGCGCGCAGTAAGGCAAAGTGCTGCGTAGCTTAACAGCTCTGCGAGAGGGATGAGGGTGGTGGGGGGGGCACATCTGTCATGCATTTCATTTGAGGTGTAGGGAGGGTAGGTGAACGGTAGATAATGTGAACTCCTGTTTCTCTTTTTGGGTCTAATCTGTTAAATGTGCAGTGCAGCTGTTCTCACTCTAGATTTGGTGAGTTTGAATGTTGAATCACGCTCGTTTCTGGCACAGTCGATTATCATTGGGACAGCACTGCATGGGAGAGAAGACCTGCAAAGAAACCGTGCTTTTAAAGCGGAGATGATGTCCAGCTCAGACTCCATAACCGCACTCCATCTCTGAGCTGTGCACTGCTTTGTTCTTCTGTTTACTGATTGCCTAGATACTCCTTTCCCCCTTTTGTTAGGTCTAGAAGGGAGGTGTGATGGGATTTATGAGTGTAAATAATATTGGATGTTATCCCCAATTACTAATGTGCAATTTCTGTTTTTAAATTAAAGATTAGCATTTCTATAACCATGACTACGTTGACTGTCACCTTATTCACTTCATTCAACGGCATCTAGACCATTTCTGCAATGGAAGACTCGTGTTGCATCTCTTTGTAATGGACAGGAGTCGAGATAAATCGGGGACGCGCCATCTTATGTTACTGAAATGTCCAGCTGCGTTTGACCTGTCTCTCATTCTTCCCATATATAAACTTTCTAAATACACTGGGGTGGGTTTCTCAAAGCTTTCTTAATGCTACGTCATTCGTAACTTGTTTGTTAAAAGATGGAGCTTATGGGCAATGTAGGTGTCAGGAACCCCCCCCCCTGATGTAAGGCCCTGAAATGATTAATTATGAACAGAATAGAACTTAGAGCATCATTGCATCATTGCATCAGACTCCAGCCTGTAATGGTGGTGCAAGACTGATCCGGTCTACAGGTAATGAGTCAAGCAGAGAGATTAGCGGTGGCGAATAATCAGAAGGCACACCTGTATGATTTCCTTCAAGCTTTGGTGACATTCATGCTACACTGTTGCTCGCTGGGCAGAAGTTTGAGATCTGCCATAAACCTCTATTTAGTCAGACCATGTACCCCCCACCCCCCCAGCAGACTGGACCATGGAAGCCACCTTCTTGGGAATTCATAAATGGATCTGAACCGTCCATGCGCCCACACCCTACTGTCTAATGCCTCACACTTAAACATCACAGCATGTGTGTCATTCGAGAGTCACGTGAGGTGTGCAGGCGTCGTTCTGTTATACTGCCCGATCCATGGAGTTCCTCAATAAATAATCGAAGAAGTTGATCGCTGTCTTGGGCCTTTATTTAAAAATAGTGCGTCGAACACATCCGCATATAGGTTTTGATGATTACAATCTGAATACCAAGCATGTAATACATATTGCTTTTTACTAAGTATGATCTATCAATTTTTATTCATACATTCGAACGTTCTCACATTGTTCTCCTGATGAATTGACTTTAACAAGCAAGAACACAACCCGGCTCAATGTTTGCATTAAGCAAAAATAACAATCTACATAAAAGATTACCTAAAAATTTGACAGCTGCAGTCTCAGCGGTGCATTTTCATACATAACGGCTGTGCCGTGAAGATATTTTTTTCCGTGTCGAACTTTTCAACTCATGCATACTAAAATGTTTCCTTAAAACGCCTGTTGTTCGACATGAACAAAGTGAGCTTATGGTTCTGGGTTTGCTTCCTATGTAGTACATGAAGAAAAGAAAACAATTTTTTAAATGACAAATTATTTGTAATTAATATTTAATTATTTAAATTGTGTAAATGTGCTACATTGTGATTGATTGATTGTACCTTATGCTTTAATGTTCATTTTTCCAGCGATCAGCCTGCTGGTTCTTGAATGATTCGTTTTTTTAATGATCTTGTAAATGAACGAAATTATCTCGGTCACCGCACTTATCATTTCATTTCATTTCATTTCATTTCATGAGTGAGTGAGTCTATTAAGCATGCAATCCCTTCACAAGCGAGATACCTGCTGTGCATTTTCATTAAATAATAATAATAATAATAATAATAATAATAATAATAATAATAATAATAATAATGAATATTTCAGCTATTAGTGCGGTTATATTCTCAGTATTTTTTTTGGAAAATAATCTTCCTTCTTACGAAGTGCAGGCCTATATCTAACGTGCAGATTACGTAAAATAACGGTATCTGAATTCTCACCGTGCCAAATATTGTAATCATCTTTACAGTGAAACCACTGCCATATAATTTGCTAATAAATCTGTAAAAAGCTTCGCGAGTGGGATAGGCGTGACCGGCCCGCTGAAGGCGCACAACTGGCGCCTGTGAAATAATAATTGACATCTTTGCAGTTTTCTTTGCAGATGCAAGTTGCAACACTGTCCGTGTAATAACTTCAGGTGTCTCTCTACCGATCGTGCTTCCCCGTCCTTCACACGCGTTCGCGCATTCGGTGGCAGCTAGGTGACAGCGGGGGATCCGGCGTCGCGAAGCGGCTCACCCCATGAATGCAAACCTGCCAGCGTGCGTACGTTGCACGCCTGGAAAAAAACCAACTTTTCTTCCATTAACTCCTCCTCCTGTCTTTTGGAAAAAAGCACTAAATAAAGTGTCAGAGCAGGGAAAGTCGATCGTTAGTAAATATACATAACATGGTACGCATACATAAGCTAATTAAAGGTTTTTATTAAACAGGGCCAGCCAGCTACCTTTCCTGGGGATTAAAACCAGGGACAAAACTATGGCGTCATCCCTTTCACAGACTCCCTATTATCCCTATTAACTGGTGGCTTGTTACCTTGTGAAGTGGTTTCTTTGGCACTGCGTTTTTGTATATTGCACTTAGATTTTCTCTTGGGTGAATTTTGTACGTGCAGCTTTTTGATGCAGGGTTTTATACAATATCTTTTCGCTGTATATCCTGACAACCGTCGTGCGCTTGTAAGTTAGCTCTGTGACAAATGTAAGCTCGTTTTGTGTTGTAGTATGACTCATTTTTACGTTGCTTTAGACAAAAACATCTAGCAAGGAAATACATGTAAATGTGATGTAAATATGGTTTGCTAAAAACTATTTAAAAAGCTGTTTCACCGGCCACGAAGACCCCTCAGCAAAGTGTCATTTGGCCAAAGGCAAAATGCAAAAATCAGAACCAAGAACGCGAAATGAAAAAGGGGGATAAACGGCCATCCTGCTTTAAATTAAATCAGATCTGCCTGAAAAACAATGATCCAGATAGAAAACAAAAATCAAAGTACCAAGACAAGAAGGAGTCACATTCTCTACAAAATTATGGTGTCGACGGAAGTCTGCATTCTGCTGGCCCTTCAGGTTATGGGACTGCAAAGTCTGAACAAAGAGAAGGAGCGTCTTCGTGGATGCGTGTCGGTGCACGTTCATCGTGCGCGCTCTGCATTCACACATCAAAAATGTCGGTAGCCAGTGACTCTGTGGTTGAAGGATTACAGCTGAAAAATAGGTCTGCAGAGGTTCACTTGAATATATGCCACAAAGTCGTCAAAAATGAGAACAACAAATGAAAATATGTAATACAGTTCAGGAGAAATACTTTTTCACATTTTACTGGTGAGAACCCAGTCAATTAAAAAATATTTATGACTAACACTGGCATTTTTAGAAATATCCCTTGATTACTTAAAAAATTCAAGCAAAATGTTATGACTTAGAACAACATCAATTTCATTCATATTAAGATTTATTAAAAAAAACACTGTTAAATGAAAATATTACTGCTTTTACCACTTACTATACTGTATGGCAATTACATATATATAACAAATAGCAAAAATATATTTTATTTTCATTTAGAATATAGCTCTACTTTGCCATAGTTATTCATTTTGCTGTTACATATTTTATTATTATTATTAATTGTAGTAATAGTAGTAGTTGTAGTACTTTATTGATCCTAAATCAAAAGCAGCACATATCAAAGTAACATCAAACTGTACATATTCAATAGGAAGAGAAACTAGTAAACAGAATAAGAAGTGAAATGGAGCGAATGTGGGAATGGTTCACAGCTTCCCCACTGCATCCCACTAGCGAAGACCACAGCTTCTCCACTGCATCCCACTGGCTTTACAAGGCCCGACTGCTTTTCCCCGCATTTGCTCTATTCTCAGCCTCAATCCCTGGACAAAGTAGCCATCTGATTGCTCCAGAGGCTTCTACAGGCAACCTTCTGTTCAAAATCAGCTGCCGGCTTCTCCAGTTAATGTGCTAAAAAATGCAGCGGCGTTTACATTTTCACTTGTGTGAAGACAGGTCTCAGAGAAAAGGCCAGTGACTGATCTGTAGGAATGAAGCACCAGGCTCGTGAGCCTGCGACTTGCTCTCTTTCGTTGTGCGGCTGCCTCACAGCCAAACTCAGCTGTGCAGATGTGAAACCCTTGTGGCTGCCATCTTCAACACGCACCAGTGGTTCCAGACATCAGAGTCCCAGAAGTCATCATTTCCTGCGCACCTTGCATCAGCTAAGGATTAAACAGCTGTTTTAGCTTCTAATACCAAATTTCATGCGTGATATTTTGTTCCTAGGGCAACCATTTTTTTTTTTTTACCATTTTGATCATTGTTGAATTGTACCTAGTCCTGCATCAACGTCCTGCTTAAATAAGGCGGCTGCATTTCATAGTACTTTTCTCTCCTTCACTTATTTCATAGCATAATTCTCCATGTGCATGAAATAAATCCAAAGATTTATGCTCTGCATTACAGATATTTCAGAGTTTTGCTTGGCAGTATAGAACAGCAGTTGTCCAACCAGGGTGACAACATTTTAAATCACGACGAGTATCCTGCTAGCTTTCGACAGACATGAACGGCCTGCTCAGATACTCATTAGCGATCCGGGGGATTTGTGGCCCAAGGAACAGGAATGTATTTAATTTAGTGGGTTATAGAAAGCAGCAGCCCAATTGACTAATGCAACATCCTTGATATCACCTGTAAAGTTCAGTAGAAAAGCAGCCACAGTAGAATGACCACTTTTGCTCAGACCCAGTGAACATATTGTATGACGAGCACTTTCCTTCACAGAAAAGAAAAAATCATGACAAACCAGTCATTCTCTCTGCTGGTGTGTTAGAACAGCATGGGGGGATTTTTCATTGGAAAATAATACAATTGGGGTGGCAGGTTGCCTGGTCAGTACAGCCGCAGTCCAGCCACACAGAGCTTAAAAGTTCTGTGTTTGTGTTTATGGACACACATCCTGTCCAGTGGCCTGTACTACGAAGTGGGGTTACTGGCTTATCAGGGTAACTTGTCGGATTTAAGGTACCACAGTTTAAATGGACTTCATACTCATAAAGAGTTGGAACATAAACAGTTGGAAAATATTTAATCTGAAAACTAAAGAAAAACTTTAGTTATACAGTAATCCCTCACTTATCGCGGGAGATAGGTTCCAAGGCCGACCGCGATAACTGAATTTCCGCGAAGTA
>JAODUD010000134.1:26316088-26341804 GCA_026784285.1 Stomatorhinus walkeri
CCCCCCCCCCCCCCCCCCCCCCCCCCCCCCATGCGGTGATCTGAGTAGATGGAATCGGATGGTCGTATTGTAGCAGATGTTCATTCTGCAGTACCGCATAGGAGGAGCGTTTGAAACCACCTCACCCTCCGAATTTTCTAGGTCTCAATGAATCCGCCAAACAGGATTGGCTCGAGATGAAAAACACCAAGGTTATGTAGTGTTTGGTTCCACCTGGGCTGCTCCAACATGGGGGGCTGGGATTCACAGATGCAAAATCTGTGCAGGTTATGTAACCAGTGTCATATAACGAATGCTTCAGAACAGCTCATTTGTTTTATACCAGGACGCTGTTGAATTCGCAAATCTGATTGGTCATAAGGGTGTTGATTAATTTTCTACACACGCAGTGCCAGCCTCGAGAATCACCGTAGTAAATCAATGCATGATTATAATCTTTAATTCTAACTAACAGTACTTAAAATTCAGGACATATAACACAATTTAAAGTAATTGGAAACTAAGTAAAATTTTTAATTAGTGGGAGAAAGTACTGATTTATACTAATCAATGCGTTTTTGGCTCGTAAACGTAAAAATTATATGTTTAGGCACAAACGTTTTAGTCACATGTGCAATGGCCTCTGTACTGTTTCAGGTATTTCTTTCCTTCCACAGCTGTGTCTAAAACGTATAATGCACGGTTTGTCATGCATTAACCCTGTCTTAATGTAAATGTACAGCTATGCAATTTATTGCTATATTTTCTGATTGCAAGGATAGGACTGGATAGAATATATAGTACAGTGGTACCTCAGAACTCAAACTTAATCCATTCAGAACTCGAATTCTAAAACAGTTTAAGTTATGATCGAATTATCTCCTATAGAAATAATGGAAAACCAATTAATTGGTTCCAGGCCCCAAAAAATTACTCCTAAATATGTTTTTTAAAGCATTTAACACTATTCTATGCCATGCAGTCCATTGTTTATTTTTATTATTACTCTGTATTCATTAATTTGTTCGTAAATCACAAACTGTTAGGTTGTATCATTTGTACAACTATTGGATAACTTTTTGGTGAGCAATGGCTACCAAAATGATATAAAGTACAGTGTATTACCTGATATTTTCAATAAAAATTACTATCACCA
Organism: Stomatorhinus walkeri; assembly: GCA_026784285.1. Lineage (NCBI taxonomy): Eukaryota > Metazoa > Chordata > Actinopteri > Osteoglossiformes > Mormyridae > Stomatorhinus > Stomatorhinus walkeri. Next base: position 26,317,224 of record JAODUD010000134.1, read on the forward strand.
ACAAACAATGCTATCACAGCAAATGCGAGGCTGAGGCTGAAGCGTTACCCTTTTTTTCCACTGAGAGACATGCTGCTTGACTCATTCCCCCACGCGTACAAGTTATCTTAGGTTGGCGTTAACGGTTCGACTTCTGAGATTCAGTTCGAGTTCTAGGTCATTTTTTTTTCAAACAGGTTGGTTCAACTTTTAAGGAATGCGAGTTCAAATGAGTATGAGTACTGACATACCACTGTATATAAATACATATAGATTGTAATTGTGCTTTTCAGTATGTTGTACTATTACTTTTGGCTAACAAAGAATTCTTTTGTTAGCATGTCCTGGCATCTGTCTTTGCAACCACACAAAGCCAGGAGTGAAGAATTATGGCATTCCGTTTGTGACATGTCTTAACTCACTTGTGTTTGTTATTTACTTCAGCTAGCTTTACCACACAATGATTCCCTGCACCGTGTGATCTATCTGGCCTGCTTATCTTTTCATGAGGCTAGTCTTCAAACAACTCCCTACTCAAACGTTCAGATAGGCATCTTTCCGAGGGTCTTCAAGAAATGATCGATTTACTCCCTGCCCATGGAAATGATAGTGATCAGAGAATGACTGGAATACAGATGTGCAGTCATTGAACACTCTGAAAAATAAACTTGCATATATGAAATAATGAACGGTATTTTAATTAAAGGCATTTACCCAAAGTTATGAATAGTGTGTATTTAAATAATTCATTTTAAACCAGATATTGCAAATCAAATAACAAACAAATTAACCCTATGTTTGTTAATGTTCACATGATCTGTTGTCAGTACCAGGATAATTAATCATTTGGCTATTAAGGTAAAGACATTTCCATGTATTAAAATAAAACAGAATAAAATCAATGTTTTATTAAATGTCAGCTATGAGCCTTCTGTAGTATCAATTACATTGTGCCTCAATTAGATTTAAATGAATCTGTGTGAAAATTGAATTTCAAATGTATATTATTTTTGAAGCTCCATGTAGTCTCATTTTGGTGAATGAGGCAGAAAGAAAGAAAGAAAGAGAAAGAAAGAAAGAACAAGATGCCATCAGTGGATCTTCATATTACACTTGCTGGCACTGGCCTAGAAGCTTCTGGAAGCTCCACTTTTCGATGAGCCACACTGCGTTTCCTAATAAGAGATGCTAGTGGTATTATAGCGACAAACCAGAGGACTCGTTTTTGATCAGACAAAAATGCATATTTTACAGATTTGCAGTCCTGTTGCAAACAGCACAATGTTATATAGCTGGAACCTTCTCCGATGAAACCAGAGAATCGCTGAAGGACTGAGGCGTGTTCCTAACAGAGCTCAGTCCGTGCAGGTTGTGTTAAGTAGAGAAGACATGATAAAGATGCGGACAGAATAAATTGGCGTATGTTAAACTTGTTGTGCAGCAGGTCCATCGTGGATGTGCTTGACATAGTTACTGGCAAATCATTTCTACTGTGATTAGTAATGGCTACCACTGTGTTTGTGGAACCTCAATATGTGTTGTGTTTACATGATTCACTTGTATCTTATGATTCTGGCTGAATATCATAGGACATTGACTAAACCGTTTTTGATTCTGAATATGTGTAGAAGAAACATCGATGCTCAGAAGATTCTGATTACCTTGGATGCTATGAATATACTGAATCTGGCTTTTCAGAAGTTTGCTTTATAGACCAGACTAAAAAAAAATATCAAATTCAGATAACAGATAGACTCAGGTATCTAATTAAATACATTGCATAAATAATTGCACAAAACAGCAGGAAATTCTTCCAAAGGAAAGTTTGTACAGCTGCGTGATAGGCAGTAGATGTGGGTTCCAGTGTATTGCTCTAAAACTGATGTCAGATGTGATAATCACAGATAACATATCTGTCTGAATTACAAGTAATTCTGTGTAAACCATTCAGAGATCAAAGGCAAGAATATGGTTTCTCCTTCTGGAATCTTCTTTAAAACTTAATAAAACTTCATGCATCCTTGTGTGTTTCTTGAAATTTGCATTTTTAGTAAAAACACAAATTATTTCAGTGTTAAGACACCCAGAACATCCAAGAAAAAAGAGCCATGTGCAATCTGTGTGTATTTACTGTAGAGGCAGAATCTGTTTTTTTAGTCTGAAACTTATATGCACACATCGTTCAGAAGCTCAGCAGATTTGCTTATTCGTTTGCCCTTCTACAGTTAAAAAACATACGTTAGATCAAACAACACTCAGCTAATCTGCTCACTACGTTCCCGCACTGCTCATAGTTACATTCTATCGTATCATTTTTTTCACTACATCCCCAAGAAATTCTGAATTCCAGCTTGCCTTGCAAAACAAATGTCGCTGACATCTCTCAGAGCATAATTAGTGGTGTTTCATAAGGCATAAGATCCCTCTTCCATCATGGAAACGACATTGTCAAGGGCAGATTACTTTTATCACTAGCACAATTTATCATGACCAGCGGGCTACACAGAAAGGTTAACTTGCGACAAGATACAATGAGGTTGTGGTTGCTGTAATCCGCACCTGCACCACTTCAGAGTGGATCCAGCAGTATAAATGGAATCTTTCCGTGAACATGATACACTGTACGTTAAACCTGCATTAAATTGGATGTTAAATATCTTCTCTGACCTAATCTGTATGCTAGTCCACTTCCGGTCGGCCTCTGCACACCGTCTGGCATTATCCAAACTGAACAGGGCTTAAAAACCTCTCTTTTGCGGAGATTTTATCACCCTCCATGTAACAACATAGTCATTTTACCTTGTCTGTATTTTTTTTCAACAAAATTTCAAATTTAAATCATAATAGACAACATCTAGATACGAACATTTATTTTACGGGAAACTCTTTTTTCACAGCCGTAAACAAGCACTACCTCCCGATAACGTCCTCATTCCTGACCTATAAGAAGCAAAAATGAAATAGATTTATATCATAGATGTATATTCTCATAGATATGTATTACAAAGAAGTCGGTGCAGAGCATGCAGGTAACGGTAACATTAACGCTCCGCAAGCTCTAGTCTAGAAGCTGCCTCGCGCTCTGAGATCTACAGTTCGTCGCTCGACGACCATCCATACTTGGGACGTGCGGCTCGCGCCCGGAGCGCTTTCCTGATGCGCGGCCCCGCCCACCCTCTGCGCTGTGTTAGACAGTACGTGTCGCTGAACTCGGGGGTTACCTTCCCACTTAATTATGGAGGGAATGGAGGTAATATCAGAGAAGGAAAAAAATGTGTTCCAGTCCAAGAAACAAGAAACACCATGAAAACAACAGTCGGTTTTGAATTCTCCATTATTGCAAATGTTGATATGCTTTTGTATTTTACTATAGAATTTCATTATGCCTTTACAGCTGGACAAATACTTTATTTGCTTTCTCACAGAAGGGGCCTTTAATGTTAGTGCTGGTTGTTAGATAAAATTAATGTTTTGGAAAATGGCGTAAACACTTTAATAAATGTCATTAAAATATATTTTTCTGATTACATTAAAATGATAATAGATATTTGAGTCTTGCTATTTCATCGTGATATTCATCTGTGAGACAGATTCACTTATTTTGCGTGCTCTACAAGGAAAAAAAAATCTCATTTGTATGTCTGGATATATTTTTTAATTCAGCATTCAGCGTGAGCGCCGTGAACAAGCTCCGAAAACGTTAGGCCTCCCACCGTCTCAAATGCAAACCTTTGCTCGCAGACCCAGGTCCTTAAAGGGGAAAGCCACTTAGATTTAATTACGTCACATTTTTTTCCTCGCGTGTCCGTGTTACAGATATACACACGCGGCCACACAGTACGGATATTTCACTTACGTAATAAATGATAGAATACGCATTACTATGTTTGTATTTCAAAATGTGGTTCAAAGTCAGTATATGCCAGTTTCATATAACCATTTCATATCACAATTAGGATTTAAAAACATTTAAATGACATGTACATCAAATAATAGGAGAACGAACATAACATTTTATCTAAAACGTAAATAGACAGGTGGAGAATTCTCTTCTGCCCTGGAGGCTCCTGTGCTATGGTTGAATACTTCCATGTATTCATTAAGGCTGAGGAAGTATGTATGAATATGCAAATTATAAAAAAGTCAAGACACCTTGCAAGATGGGGGCGTACACTGACAAAAGCGAGCACAACTATACTAGACATTCAAAGCTACTTTACACACGATGCAGCGCTTTCTGAACCACTATCTACCCCAGGAACCGAAAGACAGGGCGGATTTGGGTCGATTAGCGTAATGATTAATCCAATAACTGACTCTAGGGATCAGGCGGTCGGTATGAACTGAGAACTGAGCCTCCGGTGTTAACGAGAAATAACAAAGCCAGAGCGGCAGGCGCCCGGTTGTTTAGCCCTGGGTTTGCTGCTGTTTGTGCAGCTGCAATTCAAATTTAAAGAACGATCAGCAAACCTAAAAGGCATCTCAAATGCTGCATTTTATATGTAGTGGCTGAAGCCCGATACCTTCATGGTAGGTTCAGGGACAGGAAGGGTTGTGGGTTCGACCCCCAGCCAAGTCATGCAAAAATCCTAGCGCTTTCATAACTTTCAGCACTCTGCAGTGCAGTATGTAGGGAAAAATCTTATTGGGAAAAACCGTTCGAAGCCGTTAGACCTTCAATCGCTTATCCAGTACAGGGTGGAGGATTTTTGTTATACATTGGTGTATGTAAAGAAATTTCACTAGTGTGAAAAGCCAATTCAATGCAACTGTGTTGACATGTACGATAATCCGTTAGGAGAGATCAATTTAGCTAATCTGACACGACTTCAATTTTTCTAGCGCACGACGGGGAGTCCTATCTTAGCGGTGTATTAACACGATGAAAAAGGCAATGCAATCACTTTAATGCGTTTTAAATCGATGGAGGTGACAGTGAGATGCGTGTGAAACCTTCAGCCGTCGGAAGATGACGGATCTAAGCATAAAGCTTCGCCGCTGTCTGCTTTACTGCGGCATAAATACGAAGATAACTATATTCCGATATGCCAGTGATTTGCCTCCATCAGCAAGGTAAAAATTGGCGTTTTTTAAGGCTTAGCTGGTCAAATAACGGGCCTTATACCAGGGACAAGTTGTGCCAACGACTGCAAACCATCTTTCTCAAACTCAGATTTTGGAGTTCCGTGAGTTTCCAACGTGTTTCCCCCTGCTACACAAGTCCATTTGTAGCTGATTATCCATGCATGTTCCATAACCAGCATATCCAATTGCGATTGCTGTGCACTGTAGTTTATTTCGGAATGCAAATAGCAGAGCAGAAGATTTAGCATAACATACACATCAAGATGCGATGACTCCTCCAGTGTTTTATAGTCTATATATAAGCCTAAACTATAATTCCGTGCTACAAAGCACTGGACGAACGTTATCAGATTCTGAGTAATTTATGAGAGGAGGTTTAAAATAGTCAGTAATCACACAATTGCTGGATCCTGTTGACTGGGTCAAAGTCGTTTTATGAAAAGCGTATAATTATACAGTTCTGGCAGTTTGGTTCTGTGGTTGAATCTCACCGGTAGACACGAATGCAGACTACTGCTTTTCATCGAGCACACCTCTGGCATCTGTGCGGTTCCATGATACCATCTAGTGGAGGAAATGATTTTTATGATAGAACTTTAAATCAGAGAATCCTCCAGGGCTCCGTCTTCTCGCCCTTCAAACATTATAGCAATTTTAAAAAATGTATTAAAAATGTTAACACCGAAACGATAGCAAATGTAGCGCATGGATTACCGAGACAAAAGATTGTCTTTTTTTGCACTAAACACCACGTCTCCTGGGTGAGACCCAGCCCCACAATGCATGTTTAACCCAGGGGATTATCAGATAAAGGTGACATAAACGAGCAGGTTCAGCGGAATGGAGCTGGTCACGCACGAGATCCCTAGGCTGGAAATGACCTATGGTCTGCAGTTCTTAGGACGGTTCTTAACATTCATACTCTTGCAGTCTGTACCAATGACGCCACGGATGGCATACTCAACACCACAGACGGTACAGATGATTTACTATTAAGGAACATCTTTCACCTGACAACTGGTAAATTATGTCTTGATTTCCTCTCTGTTCACTTAAGTCCGTCATTAAAAATTGTGATTCGTTGTGAAAAATACAATTGCTCTGCGGTCACTAAGTGAGCTTTTAACTTCTTGAAGTTTGTCTCTTTTCACAGTACTACATCATCACAATGTTTTCATCCGACAGAGCAACACCTTATTACCACCTGCATGTCACCAAACTATCCACCCGAGGCTGATTCATTCGCTTTTGTCATGATTGCATTTTCAATCGCAGGACCATTCTTAAAACACACGTGCACCCACCAGCAGAAGCAGAGTGACGCTAGAGAGACAAGAAAATTACTAGGAACCAATCAGATTGGTGAATAGCAACATGAATTGCCAGTAAGAATTTGATTGTATTACGGCATAATTAGTCAAAATGTTTGATTGGTTACGTGCAACAAATACATTGGATACTTACTCATTCAGCAACAGCCAGCAGAATAACAACTAGCAGCATACAAATTAATTAGCAAAAGGCAGCAGACATTGCATGGGGCCGCAAAAAGAAACATTACACATTGCTATTCAAATAAAATGCAGGTTCAGGTAAAATTGCAGGAATCTATATTTAGTTATTGATGATGCAAAAAAATCAGGGGGAAGAAACTGTTCTTAAGTTTTGTAGTCAGCAACCACTCGCTGTGAAACCTGCAGGGGTGGAAACAGCTCGTGCCCAGGGTGTGTTAGGTCCCAGAATATGCTTCAATGTATATATGGTCAATGGATGGCAGTTTGATATTTGATGATGTTTCTGACTGAACTCATAACCTTCTGTTTGGTCATAGTATACCTTAATACATTGTCAATGGTATTCTGGTAGAACTCTTTTTCTCTGAATGTGAATGTCTTGAAGTCTTTATCTGATCCAGTTTTCTTGCTCCACTTCAGCCTCTCAGACATCTGGAGAGCAAGTTGTTGAGATACTCTTGGAATGCCACCTATGGCAATCCGAGTGAATCATGCAATGGCTTCCGTCTTCATTGATTATTTGTATTTAACTAACAAGCCCACTTACACAAAGTCAAACTGACACTAATGTTCTAAAAGTGAAGTTTCCTTCAGACTCACCATACTCACCAATATGTTTTGATTAAAATTGTCTGTAGTTTCACCATGTATTTGCTTTACTGGTTGTGTAAACATCTCTGAGCACACGTCAGCTATTAACATTAATATCAGCATGACCTACTTAATCATACTGTCACTGTGATCAGAAACTTCAAAAGCCTTCTCTGTGTAACATGAGTGTTCAAGCCACAAAGTCTCCATTGCCGAGTTCACTGGAATGGTGCTGTTGAGAAACAGGCTATCACCATTACAAATGTCAGCTCAAATCGGAAGCATGTTGCTTTTTGGGTAACCTGTTCCCCATCCATACCTCAAAGTTAGTCAAAGTCAAAAGGAATAAATTCACACAAGGGGAAGATTATACTCTAATTTTAATTGGGCTTTACAAACTTTCTCTTTCCGGGCTCACTGCCCTTCAAACAGTGTCCCCTGCTCTCCCATGAAAACCGTTGTTGCAGTGTTGTTGTTTCTATACAAAAGCTTGCAATACCTTTGTTGGTTGAAGGAGAAGGGTGAAAGGGAAGCCTGATTTTCAGCAAATTAAATTGACCTTGTGGTGTCCTGCAAGCTGACCTGCAGCGTTTAATGGATTATGCTTGGCGTATATGCCTGAAACATGATACACTTATTAAACTGTCAAGAGCAATGAGCAAAGTACTGTTCAAAGGTCCAACAGCTCTACCCTGCAGCAAGACTTGGCACAAAAGAAGCTTTTCACAAACAACTCAATGCCTGAAGCTCATCACCATACCAATGCTCTCCTGCAGCATTCACAGTAAGCGTAAACCAAATATGGCGTCTGAGAACTAACAGGTTGGTGTCTGACATTTTTTTTCTGGAACAAAAATGAAGGGAAGAAAAGAGCAAAGTATTTTGCCTCACATTATTCCCAGCATACAAAAGTCAAAAACTTGGCTGGGTTGCATTTCTTGAAATGCACCATGCAGATAAGTCTCTAGCAAAACAATGAAAGCTTTCAAAAGCCAATCAGAACCTCCCACATATCATCTGACTGACAAACCAGAAGTTTTCGTAAGAGACAGACTAGCAAACCACAGTCAGCTTGAGTTAGGAGTTCCAGGGCCCTGACTTCCAATAAATAATTCCTTGTCTTTAACTGGCAGGGACATTCTAACATGGCTTTTTAGCTGTAAAGTGTGTAAGATCACAGTTTTTAAAGTAGGCCTAACATTCACAGGAGTCATATCAAACCTTGTTATTGAATGTTTAAAAATCAAACACAGGATGGATGTTGGCATTCTGCAGTATGGATATATGGAAAATGAAAGCCTAAAGAATGAAGTTTGTAAAAAACTAAATATGACATCTGGCTGAAATATGTATGTCATGTCCACAAAATTAAAACGACCAGCTTCTTTCCCCTGTTCAGTTACAGATAACACAAAGCACAGGGCAGAGAAAAGTAATGTCATTTTGATTAAAAAAAAAAAAAAAACTGCCTCTCTGAATAGAAAAAATATCACCAGCATGATAAATGATTAAAAATGAGCCAATCACAGACTTATTTAACAGTCAGTCTGTTCTCTCGCTGGCACCCTTAACAAGGTGGGTGTGTTCTCCTAACATGCTGGGGACCTCCATGTCACACAAATGGGAGCCCACAATCCTCACAAAGCCTCACTATGATAGGAAAGGTGATGCTCAGCTCTGGAGCATTCTGGAACACTCCCTACTCCACTAGAAAAAAAAAAAACAGGCAAGGGTCAGCTTGTCACATGACTGTTCCTGGACAACTCTGGTCGGGACATGACCCTCTTGAACCACCCCAGGTGGTCTTGGGCAGGGCAGGACCACTTTGCTTTATTATCATTTCAGCCAAAAAAGTTAAATGTGTCAGCCTGGCAGAAAGTAGGCTTAGAAGATGGAAAGGACAACAAAAAATACTGTTAGTACAGATTATTTATGGTAAATTAAAACTGGGATACAACTAACGGAAAAACAAATTCGTTTACTGAAATAATACGGACTTCTCGTGGTTCAGTAAAAACAAGAAAAATAAGCAGCCATGTGACAGCCATGCTACATCCATGCTACGCCCTCTTGTGGCCCTGCTCTCGCGCAGACCCAGCGGTGGCCATCCTCATCGTCCCACAGCGTCACCGCTCTCCCGGCTCTCCCGGCTGCCTGTCCTCCATGGTCTCAGCGGCGTTCCAGCCGTCTCACTTGGCCACCTCATCCTCAATGACCACGATTTCCACACTGTGCAGCTGCTCCTGGTGCTCCAGCTCTTCCATCTCTGCATGCACGACCAGCCCGGCATCCGTCTCCGCCCCACCCACCATTGCTATTCCTCTGTGCAACACCATCTCGCCTTCTTCATCAATCTCGGCTCCACCCACCACTTCCATCCCACCCTGCAGCACCACCCCTCCCTCTTCGTCACCTTTAACCCCACCCACCATCTCAATTCCATCCTGCAGCACAACCCCACCCTCCTCCTCCGCCCCATCCACCACCTCCATCTCGGCCTGGACTACCACAGCATCCTCACCACCCAGCCGCAAACCCACCACCCCCGTGGCGTGGTCGCTTGGCGCCGGGTCAATCTCAATGACAGTGGTGTGCGCTTGCGCCTCCTCCTCTCCCCCAACACCCTCCTGCACCAGGAGAGCACGCCCCACCATCTCCCCGTCGGCAGACATGCCCTGCTGGCACTCAGAATTGCCCGCCTCTGCCTCCTGAGCCAGGTGCACGATCTCCACAGGCCCAAGCTGACCCTGGTTGGCCACGGCGGCGGCACTGAGCAGCGTCAGGCTGGAGGACGGGTGAAGGGTGACGGAGTCCGCCTTGGTGTGCCCTGCGCCCGTGGCATAGCGGGTGACGAGCTGCGTGCCAGCGGGCAGCTGGCCCAGTGTGGTCACAGGCAACCCGGCAATGCTGAATGACTGGCCTGCAGAGCCCATGGTGATGGGAGAGAGCACGGTGATCTGGTGCACCTGCTGTTGGCTAGGGGACACGCCGAGCACGCTGGTGGAGGCAGGCCGCTGCAGCCGGGGCCGTTTGGGAGCTGGGGGTTTGGAGGAGCCAGCAAGCGGCACAAGGGCCACGCTGGGCTGGGCCCGGGGCCGCCAGTCCTGCGCCTGCTTCTTCTGCTCCTCCAGCTGGCGCTCCAGTTCTGTCACAGGGAAGCCGTCAAAGTCAAAATTCCCAGCCTGCTGTGTTTTGTGTGCGTGGCACCACTCAGCCCGGGAAGCTCACCCACTAATGTGCTGTGGAGCAGCTCCTGGTTCTGGCCTGCCTGGCTCCTCCGGTTCTGCAGGGCTCGCTTCACGCAGTCCAGCAGCCCAAACATCTGGGCCAGGCTGTGGAGCACGGCAGCATCTGGGACAGAGTCCGTTGGGGTCAGTCCACCTACCTGCAACTTGACTACTTCCTCCACTTCAACCAGTTACCTGCTCTGCTTCTCTGGTCCGTGAGGCCAAACTCAGCAAATAAACCCTTCTTTCCCACACGTAACACTAACACTTACTAATTAACAAATCCCATTGAAATCCCCCACATATACATATAGATTTCTGTAAAAGGAAGGTGTCTTTTTGGGTTCGTATCCATGTTTTCAAAATGCTCTTTGTCACCCCCTAGTGGTAAAATAGCAGTAACATTTTAAGTAATGCATTCCCCTATTCAAATGCACAGCGTTTAATGCGAATACAAAAATGTTTCTTTTAACAAAAGTTAAATTACTGGGCATTCAAATGCAAAGGTCATCCTTGCCAGGAAAAAAATAAAGTTCAAAGCACTGGAACAGAACTATTTTAAAGATGTTTTCTTATGTCTATGTCATTTCATTGTTTGTTTTTAATTAATTACCATTTCAATTGTTACATATAAAAAGTACCCAGGAAAGCACATGCCTTCTGTAGTCTATGGAGTACTGGGCACAAATCTAATGTAGAAATATGACATCCATAGCGCAAGTTTTCCCTTAATATCTTTCACAAAAACAAGTATTTTCAAATCTAGACTTTTTGTATCCTTAAGTCTCTTTCATGTTAGAAATATACTGCTTTAATAAAAAAAAGAAATACTAATTTCTACAACAGTCCTATAAAAACCTGTGTTTTGTGACATACTCACAACATTAATAACACGCTATATATTTCTAACATATATGAATTCTGAGGATTTGTCTATATTCCACTCGAGAGTTTATATGAAAAAGATGTGCAAACTGACTCACTGAGACTAAGCTTGCCTGCACCCTGAAGCATTATATTTGTATGGATCATGAACACAGGGTAACAGCAGGTGGGGTCAGAGTACGGCAGTCTGTGATAGAGTCAGCGATGCATGCAGCGAGATGTGTGCAGCGGGTGGCTGCGTACCAGGCTCCTGCAGTGCGGCCTGTCCACTCCGCAGCTGCACGCCCCGCAGCAGGGCCAGCAGCTCTGTGCGGATGTTGGAAACCACCTCTCCCATCAGCCCCACGTCCGCAATGCCCTTCCAGAAGTTCAGCGTCTCCTCTGGGACAGCAGGGACAGAGACAGACTCGTGGTGTTTGTATCACGTTTTCCATTAGAGGGGAGAATGTATTTTTGACACATGAAATACTGACTCTGTTCCAAATGTTTACAAAGTGTCTTCAGTTGGTTCTGTGTGTAGCTGAGTCCACTCACCAGAGATCTCCTCAGCTTCCTTCTTGCCCTCAACATCAGCTGCTGCAGTAACAGCGCCGGCCACAGAGGGGCTCCACTCCACAGTGGCAGCACTTATCTCCTCTTGCCTCTCCTCTGCTGTGGCCACCTGGCTTCCGTTCCCTGCACATGCACACCAAAATGAGCCCACCACACAGTTCAGTGCTCTACTCCACCCTCCAGCAAAATGACAAGGACCCACTAGAACTCCAGTCCTGGAGGGCCAGAGCCCTGCATATTTTTAGGTTTCCCCTCATTTAACACACCTGATTCAGTTCCTTGTGCTAATTACCACATAGGTTCTGAGCTAAATCATTTGTGGTGGAACAGGGAAAGAACTGAGCTACACAGGGTTCCGGCACTCCAGGACTGCAGTTTGACATCCCTGCACTAGAACAACTCACACTCGAAAACCACCAACTCTCTGGCATGCTACTGTAGGCTGTGGGTTCAAATCCCACCTGTATATCATGCTCACCAGAGTCTGGCATATTTCCACTCACTTCCTGATTCAAAATCTTTTAGACAGGGTCCTGCTCCTTCACGTAATATTAACTCTCCTCAGGGTCCTTTTCTGACAGGATAGCCTCTAATGTCCTCTGTCAACTGAGTGTGTATGTATCAATTGCAACATACTGCATTTCTAAACCATCAGCTTGTCCACTCTGAAAGAAAAATTCTGTAAGAGGGCAGTGACAGCTGTTCGCTAATTGCTGGTTTCTGATATCTCCCTCATCTCCAAAAAGAAGGAATCATGGGTCATTACTATTAAATGGCAAAAGCAGCTTAGGTACTCCTCAAAATAAATGCTTACAAACATGATCGCATTCCTACGCTGGGCATGTGAGCTTTAGTGTCTGAGTCCCACCTTGAGGGGAGGTGGAGGTGGGCAGGCCACTGCCCTGGGGGGGGAAGCGAGTGTTGTTGATAAGCAGGTCAAACTTAGTGCTGCGGCAGGTGTTGGTGCAAACGGTGTCATGCTGGTAAAAGTCAATCTGGCCGGAGTCCATCATCTTTCTGCAGAAAAAAGGGAGGGGGGGGGGGGGTAATGCCAGAGATCACCTAACAGGAAGCAGGAAGGGAAAAACGAGGGTTTGGGACAAAGTGGTGGCCTGAGGGGAAGGGGGCACCCACAGCAAGACAAAGGGCTGTTCACACTCATGTGCGTCAGCCAGAGAAAAGAGTCTGGAAAGCAAGCTGACTGGCATTGATACAGCGTGTTCATCATGCTTGGGAACAGAACTCAGGCAGCAGAAGACGCCACAAATGGCTGAGTTGGCCGTTTTGGGAGCAGGGGGCTTGGAGAACATGAAGTTTGTAAGAAGAGTCAACACGCAGCCATGGAGGCGAGAGACAGAACGTGACACGGCATGTTCGCAACCCGAGGTGAGAGACACAAAAATCGGGATACTGCTAGCAGAACCCAGGCTGCTCACCTGAGCATGACGCCCCCAAGCCGGATGGCCCTCTTCCAGTCCTTAAGGGTGGCTTTTCCAGCCAAGTGCACAAACTGCTTGGGGCTGATCAGCTGGTCATTGTACTGCAGGTGCAAGACACAGCAAGACCCAATGTTGTTGAGCTACAGCCAGACCTCACACACCAGCAGCCCTCTAGCACAGTGAAGCTCTCATCACCCAACATCAAACTCCCAACGGATCCACTGACCTTGACGCATTTAACATTGATTCCCGGGCAGACAAACTTCTTAAACAGCAGGATGGCCTTGCTGTCCCCACAGGTTATAGGGTATCCGTACTCCACTTCCCCTTCTGCAGGGACATCGTCTGGAAGATAAGACTGCCATTACTGAGATTGGCATGCATCAGCTGTAGGAACACAGAACTGACAGACAAAGGAACGAGAGGATGTGCTTTAGCCGTGAAGCTCACTGCATGCACACACTTCAGGATACAACAATAATAACCTTGGTGAGTATCTACTGCCACAACAGCAGTTTCTGTTTCAGCGGAGTCCTCACACATCCTGTAAAGGAAGACAAACCACATTATGGACCTTTTTCATGACATGATCCCTGCATTATACAAGAAATATCTATGCTACATATTTTCTAAAAATGCTAAATATGAAAGATAAAAACTCCCATCATTCCCAGCAAGTCAGATAAGGAAGGACGTCACAAGTCACATGATGAACACACAATCTACTTGAAACAATTACTGACACCACGTTCAGTCGCAGCTTGAGAAATTCTCACACGAGTGCGTATTTGAGAGTGCAGCTGAACGGAGTATTTAGGAGGAAAGCATCATCAAATATGAGGACATGGAACATTTATGACACACTAACCCAAAGCATGTGTGTAGGCTAGTCAGTGTTCAGGAATACTGTCCTTTTAGCACCTGTTCTGTCAGGGACCCCAGGAGGACCCTCTCAATTACCCACTCCCAAAACTATAAGAGCTATAGAGTCTCTTCATCTGTGTACTACAGCCTACTACTGATGTCAATGGCGCTTCCACAGAAAGAATATTCCTGCAAGTTAAGTATAATTTGATACTGTACGTGTTATTCACTGTAACAAATGACTGAAGAAATTGCTGTTATTCTTTTAAATATAGATCAATGAAATCACTGGGTACCATTACAAAAGACTATTCCACCAGGCGTAATGAACAACATTAATATTACAGGGACACTGCAGTGTTTAAAACTCCATGGCTAACATTATTACTGAAATGATTCATTGATATAATGACAAACTGGAAATAACTATATTATGGGCACTCTGTAACATTAAGAGCAAAACAAAAAATATGGAAACTATAATCATTAAGGGTCTACTTCGATTTATTGTGCAAATTAGCTAAGAAGGCTACAACGGATTAGTTTCCAATTTAAAACCAATTCTTAAAGTATACAAGCAACTATTCTGGTTATTAAAGTGACTCACTGAACTGACCAAGCAGGGAATCCTAAAGCTTTTCGGCAATCAAAAACAAGTCTGAGAACATATTTAGTCAAAAATGGGTTACATCAATAAGAATCGTTGATTAAAATAAATGGTTCATGATTATGCTCATGTACAAATACAGGGTGGGCATGTTATAAGGGCAGTTATAATGCCCAACACAATTTCAGACGATACAAAAAAACGTTTTTTTTTTCTTATGGATACCACCACGTTAAATCTTTTAATTTAACCAATAATGAAGACGCCAGATCTGTATTTAAATGTTTGGCACCTGCTACGGAAGTGTTTCAAAACGAGCTTTTATGCACTCTTTAAAACATTCATTCAATGAAAAGAGCGCTTTCCATAGCTGCCGCGGCGCCTTCTGGGTGCTGTCCCCATGGCGTAAGCGCCGCTGCTCCTTACCCTTGCGTGATTGGCTGAAGCTGCAGAATAACCTGAGTCTTGGGCTTGCCGTCCTCACCCTTCACCATCACCACGTCCCCTACTGACACGGCAAGCTCCGCGTCGGCCATCGCCAGGTCCCCGGGGTCCTGCCGGGCAGAGGCTAGTCACTGCAAGGCCACGGAGCGCACATAGCGACTTCTAAAATGACTACCCAGATATGGTGTGCCACACGGTGGATCCCGGTCAGGGCTGCTGCCTCAACAAGCAAAGACCTGAACACAACTACCGCCCGTATCATTTACCACTCACCGGGCTGGAAATGTTTAAAGATGGACAACCAGAATCCTCACTTTGTAACCGACCTGCCCAAAAACCCATAAGAGAACCATCACACAAAACTGAATAAAACACTTCAAACACGCCTTAACAATCAGTTTAATATATCTGTAAGCCAGTAAATTAAACATTTAACAATATGAAATTAATGGGGTTTTCATTTTTTACTAGTTGTTCAGGACAATAAGAGCAATTATGGAACAAGTATAGCTCCATCCGAGAGTCGGCTTAAATGCACGGTATTAAACTCGCTGAGTGACGTTTAGCGTGCGTTTGTATAAATATCCGGTTTCAGAACCGGATAAAAGAAATAAGCCTGGGGCGCTTGGTGAAAAAGCTCCAATTACCCTTACAGACCAGAATTTTTAATTGACTTATTCGAGAAATCGAATATATTTTCCTACAAATAATCGAATTCTACATATGCTTCAGGAATCAAAATTAGAATGAAGCTTTTCCCACTTCGTTAATCTGTAGAGCTTCGCTACTTGGAGCGCCGTTTAAAAACGGCCACATCTACTAATCCGGATTCACTGCGCACCTGTTGCGCAGCGGTCACCTGACGGGTCAGCGTTGAAAGGCACTACTAAAGGACTCGTCTCAAAAAGCTTTGGTGCTTGTTTTGTTTGCCCTTTCCAAGTACACGTATTAATGGTACTTTTCGGACATTATGCATGGGGTGGAATATGCAAGAATCCTCGTGACTCCCTAAAACTATATTGTTTCAGGAAACTGAGGCCCATTCACTTTGGTTATGACTCGAATATGATTAAATTCTAAACTTTTTACATTTTTTATTTAGTTCGACGGCTAGTTAACGGGAAAGTCGCTGGTTTCACCGCATAAGTTGCTCCCTTTTTGCTTGTTTCGACACCATTAACATATTCTGTGGCGAAAATTTAATTACCAATCAGCAAAAAAAAAGTAAATACAGCGCAATATCGTAATAAATTTGTCTTCAAATAGCTGACAATAACTGTTTTATATAGTAGAACAACACAAGTTGTAACTTTATAAGAAAAGTTAAGCCTCCCAAGTTTATTAGTAAACTTGAATATCCACTCGCACGGCCCCGTCTACCGAGCTAATTCGTGTTAACGTGCCCGTGTAGCACGGAGGCTAGGAAACCCCGTTTATTTAAATACCAAACCACTTAGCCAGACGCGCTAGCCGAGCAGCTACGTGGTTAGCATTCGCATTACGCGATTCGGCCGACCCAAATTACTTCAGTTCCTTATAATTGGGGAGCTAAATCCACCATTTACAGTGAGAAATTCTGGAACTGATTCCTTTTTTCTTTCATGATAAGAAACTTCTGCCCTCTCTAAACTTTAGCTTAGCATGGTCGCCGCTATTAGCCGCCCCCCTCTCGGCGCGCCTGGATTCACTGTACGGGTTTGTGATGCCTAACCAGTGCTTTTAAGCGCTCTTCGCACTGCTCCACCGGCCGGCTAAGGCGGCACTCGGAGGGCTCGCTAAGAGCTCCGCCTTCGCCGCACCAACAGAGGTTAACGACGCGCCGTTCGCCCCGGTCGCCGGCGACGCATCCGCGTCGTTCTTTTTTCCCGCCCGCTCACTCGCTCGCGCTCTCCCTTCGGCTGACGTCTCGCCGTGCGGCGGCACGTACAGCAACAACAAGCAACAGCGCGTCGACGGCGGCGGCAGCGCCTGAGTCGCTGCCCTTCTGACGGGCGTGCCGTTTGCGCTCGAATATCGCCCTGCTGCCGGTGAACGTCCGAACCAGGGCTTCGCCGTGCGTTGCGTTCGCCCCCTTTTCACTCGCCAAACACAAACTAGTAGCTCGATGAACGCCAAACTGGGGTTTTCTCTTACCGCTTTAGAGTTGCGAAGACATCCTTGGCGACCAGATATCTCACTGAGCATGCGTCGTGCCGCTTCGCTACACTTCCTGCAATGAAGGCAGTGATGTCTGGCGGAGAAGCTTCACTCCTGTTGACACAAAACTAGCTTCGCACACAATTTGCAAAATTACGTGAACTGTTCTAACCAGGAAAATATCCCTTTGTGTATCCGTAGGCAGTATAGCTTAAAGCCGATTAGTAATAATTATGAACTGTATAGTTTAAATCCGCTAAAAAGATATGGCATGACAGCAAGCCTGCTATCTGCCTATATCTGTTTTAACGTCATGGATAAATTGAGCAGTACGTTCATTTAATAAAGACACGTGCATGTGTTTTTATAACGTGCCATCTTTGTAAATAAGGGTTATTCTGATTGCATGATATATGGTTCCAGCAGGTGGCGTCGTTTTTCAACAAACGCCGTCCAGAATGCTTAGAAAATATATTTCAATCTGTAGTTGCACTACGTTTATTGACATACCTTATTTCGACTTTTTAGCTAGACTGGTCTGCATTTATAATTATAATTGAAAACCTCTGGTCGATTTTTTTCCGAGATATGTAACATTCTCTGTATTAAAGTTAAATACTGTAGCTGTACGCTACTGAATAGAATGTAAACTGATTTTATTTGGAAAAATTGTGTGTATCGCTTTTCAAAGTCAATATAATCTTATGTAGTCAAGGTGTACAAGGTAATTAATTATGTACACGAAATTTTATCATAAGTATGTGCTGATAGATAATTTATTGACCCCGATGTAAATTAATGGAAACACTAAAGTGAAATGCTTGTGCGTAACTCTAAATTTGTTCTCAGTGTTTAAGCACATACTACTTAAAAATTAAGCGGTATAAATTAGTCTTATTTTTAACTGGTTGTTAGTTTCAGCCAATGTCATGGTGTCATTCATTTAATCGAAATGTCCCATTTAGTTCACTTAAAGTGTACTAAAACCAGTTTCTTTTCTTAATATTAGTATTAGTTTGCAATGTATAAAGACTTCCCCATAGATCAACATTAATGGGGATTTTCTTTGGCAAGTCAAGTATTTGGACTGGCACTTCTGGGAACCAATGGGAACGCAGGTAAACACCTCTCGAAACTCCTCACATCCAATGAGAAGTATCCGGTGCCTGGATCCTAGTAAGTTGTATGATAATCGTGCCACTTCGCTTGATTACCTACAGTAAATGGTTTTGTTGTATTTGACGGTTCGAATGCGGATCGTAACATCGCCTCCATGTAAATCATGATCGGCATGCTTAGAAACATTCGGGATGCTGTCCATTTTTTAACCAGATTTCTTTTTCTGCTTTATATCAAAACTTTGGAAATCCACGGACAAGATGGTAAGCTATTGATCAAACATAATATACCTTTTTCACCGTTTTCAAATGACTGAGAGGAAAAATCTAACTGTTGTTTTTGTATATAGGTCAAGGGTTTTGTGTATTGGACATTCTCCGACTGTCATCCGTTTTTTTTCCGTCAGAAGCTGGAGTTAATATGTAACTTATTCTCGGTGTATTGAGGTCATAGTAAACATTAATAATGATCTGTAGATTTTCACTGTCCGGTTAGGTACGCTGCACCATCAAAATGAATAAAAACGTTTAGATGATACAAAAAAACATTTTCTTAGCCCAAGAACCAGAAAATGTAGGACTTTCCGTGGTGTTTATGGAAAAAATAATTATATTTTAACTTGTTTGTCTGTGGTGATGTGTCTTTATTCGGACTGGATAAAGTATATTAGGCTGAGTTTTCTGTGTTTGAGATACATTTTCTTAGGTTCGCCTGTTGCTCAGAAAACAGAAATTTTATGATACCAAACTCTAAATAAGACAGACATTACAGCACGTCGTATCCGAGTTAACTGGTCACTTTTTGTCACACGTTAACTGGTCACTTTTTGTCACACGTTAACCAGTTAACGCCGTATACGTGCTTTAATGTTTGTTTGTGTTATCATTGATGTACTGGTGATTTTAACTAGGTATGGTATTGTCAAGTAGCAACTACGTTTTTATGTGCAAATAAATGGACAGGAAATGTAAACTTCATGGGTGAATCAGTTGAACTCACGTCTGTGCATTTCCTAATGGCCAAATCATGACTCTTTCTATTGTTAAGTGTTACTGTACAGCCTGCGGTGAATTGTTTATACACGCATCTTTCTTGGATCTGGAGGGTCTCGCCATAACTATTGCAATTCCGATAAATTGTGAGTCACTTTGGACCGAACCTGCATCCCCCCTGTCGGTGAATTTGAATTCCAGGTGACGTTGCTGCTTAGCTCGAACCAAACAGCTGCCTCTGAAGAATTTCAAGTGTCTGCCGAGGCTCTACTTTTTCTGAAATAGTAGTTCTTTCTTAAGGAATCCCTCATCCTAAAAGTAACCCCATTAAAACAGGAATACCAAGTTTCTATGACCAACATTTAACAACTGTCTACCTAGAAGCTTCTGCTTTTACAAGGGCAGTGTGTAAAGTTGATTTATCCAATACACCACTAAACTAATCAATAAATATGATTGTTTCATACTTGTTTTCCAAGGAGGCTGTGTTTTAATGAGCAGATTGATTGCTCTGAATAAACCCTGTCTTCCAGAATGATATTTGTGTTTGGACATTAAATTAAGTTAAACTTAGGTTATAATAAATGTTTAATAGCTAATAGCTTAATTTGATCCAAATTATGTCGATGTTGGCCTGTAACGTGTCCCACGACTGAATGAACATGCAGGTTGAGTGAGACACAAAGGGTAACGCACTCAGCCAACACTCTCAGGCTGGCTGTGACATCACAGGCTGCCCCTGTTTGACCCCCCCGCCCTCCGTGTGGTCCCCACGGGTCCCAGCTAATCGCGGCTCTGTGCATTTTCATTGTTCACGGGAAGGTGGGGTGTGGCCTGTTGAGGTCAGAGGGACTGGAGGAGGCGATGTGCTTCACGCTCAGTCACAGTTTAAAGGCTCGATCTATGTTTGCTTAGTGACATAAAGCACCCCTCCCCCATTCCAACACCCACCCAGGCAGGAAGGAGCACCCAGCAATGGGGAGGTTTGGGGGCCTTCCCCTGTCAACGTAGCATTAAGCTACGGTAGATAACCTTTGCCGCTTTTGGTTGGGACGCCAGCAGAGGGCTTCAGCCTGTGGATTGCTGGAGTCTTGTAGAAGCCACTGTGGCCATATTAGCGTGTCCAATAACATGTGCTGTTTTTCTGTATTTGGCTGCTCCGCCCCCCCCCCCCCCCCATGCATAGTGTGCTACTGCTGCAAAAAAATGCTAAGGCTTTGTGGCTGGGGATTCTGTGAGCGAATCCTCTATCAAGCCCATAGTAGGCGAATGCGCTGGTGCAGAGAGATTGACAGTAAGGTATGAGTTACTGGCAGGCAGCGTTCCAGCATGCTGTCGGCTGGCGATGCGGACCTGTGGGAGCCTGCCCTTCAGCCTCAGGCTGCCGACCCAGTGTTGGATTGATGCTCTTTGAAATACAGCATTGCATTTACCCTCTGCAGTTGATTTGTGTGCTAAATTCACGTATTTTCTTTTGCGTCCCTTCGTGCCATAAGACCGCTGAGCATCAAAGAAATGTCCTGAAAGTGTCTTTGACTGTGAAGTATCATTGTATTTCCAAAGAACTTAACAGAGAACAGAAGAACAGCACAACATGTGTGGTGTGTGTGTATGTCTGTGTGGATGGTGCCAGATGTTAACAGAAGAAACAAAATACTAGGAGGAAGGAAATCCCCAAGCAGGCTGACCCCAAGACAGTAGGGGTCCAGATTTAGACTGGAACTAGGATGTTCTGTTGGATTTTATGTTAGAGCAGCCAGAGGTGTTGGCTTATGAGTCTGGTAGCTGCATGCCTTTGAAGCTCACAGTTCATACATATTTGTCATGAGGTGGGTGGAAAAGGCATAAATAGCCTAAGTAATTTCATTCTAGTCTAAAAACAGTCCTAGGGGAACAAAAATATATGCAGTTTTCACAAGGCCGTGATTTTGGAAAGCGATGATGTTGCTGCATTGTTTGCGAAGCATTGTGGGTGTGTCAGCTGGAGGGCTGTTAGCTGCCCCCCTCTGCGGTGGATCTGAGCAGCTCCACGGAGAGGAGAAGATACCCGAAGACCTAGAGGGGCTCGGACTGAGCAGCAAGGCAGCTTGTGAGGTGTGACTGGCGCTGGACTAACCGCACTGAGCTCACAAACCAGACCCCTTCAAGAGAATATCGTGCTCCCTCCCACGCACTGAGAGGCCACTTCCTAGCAGGGGTAGGAGAGAAATCGGGAAGGGGGCTTCGGGAACCACTCACACAAACAAGGGTGAATCACAGCCTGTAAACCGCACATTGCCCTCCCCAGCCCCTTTGGACTCAATGGGCCACACCCCCACCCTCCCATGACCAGTGAAACTGCAGCAAGCCAAAATTGACACAGTTTTCTGGTCTGCTGCTTACGACCACCCCGCCGTGCTGTGGCATTTCCAGGGATTCCCATGAGGGCTTTGGGCCAATGAGAAAGGAACAGGTTGGGAAGGGGGGCTTAAGGGGTCTCGCCCTGTGCAGAATCGGTCTGGTTCAGTGTTTCTCAAACCATCAGTGACCCCCCCCCAGACTGTCTCTCAATTCCCTGATAGATGGGAGGGAGCAAAAACGTGGAGCGTCTGGCGTCCCTGAGCAAAGCCGTAACCAGGATTTCAAAGATACCGAGGTCAAAAGTGTTAGTCCTTGCCAGATCTGTCCTGGAATGGATCACGGTCATTGGTGTGGCAGACAAAATACCGAGTACTTGACCTCGATGTCCTCAGTGGTAGGTACGGGCATGTCCCCGAGGACTGGTTTGAGAACACTGGTCTAGTTCTGGTGCCTCGTTGTTTGGGAGTACAGCGATAACAGCTAGCACTGTGCCGTACTGGTAATTTGGGGTGCACGTAGACCTCACAGCGAAAGACCGCAGCTTCTCCACAGGACAGACACAGGTGGCTGAGATTTACAGGTCATGTGACTTTTTCAGCTTTGTTTCGGTGCTTGGCTCCCCAGTAAGAGAGTTTAAAAGAGTAACTCAGGTTTCCCAAATGTATGGTGTTTGAGGTTAACTGCTGTCTGCATTTAACATACAAGCCTAAACAACGGCTACACAGTAGTGCTGACTTCTACACATGATAAAAATAGCATGGTATATTAAACAGCCCAATGAATTAGAATACCTGAAACCATAATGGGTGTGAAATAGTTATAGAACGGCTGCCAGAGTATATAGAAGGGAAGGTGTGACGCTGGGCCATTTTTATACTAGTTTTTTCAGTCATCTGGAAGTAATGAGCTCAGAGGATGCAGGGGTAAGGATGATATAAACATCTCCTAATACCCCAGTGCCTTAATGTCTCTGGAGATGCCTGTGGGTTACCTGAGCCATGATGGCACAGCCAATCGGAGGGCTGCTCATGTAAGTCATTAATGAGCACATCCTGTCGCTTTGTTATGATTCATCGGCGGTAAGACCCCACAATCGCGGCGCTAATGGGGTCCAGCTGAGCCTCAGCACCCAGATCTTCAGCGCTTTATTGGTGGTATTTTCTGGAAGCAGAGCAAGCACACAGACAGTGTTTCCTGGAGAGCCTGCACCAGCGAGCGTGGCTTCCTCCAGTTGGCCCAGAGCAGCGTCTGTGGCAAATGCCCATGTTCACATTTCAGACCACATTGCGGCTTGTTATGAACCCAAACGGCAGTTAACCTTGCTGTGAGAATGGACCGTAGCGTCTCAGCCCCAGCCTGTACATCAGGTGTCAAATACCTCTGACACCACCCAGCCTGTGGTGTTTTTTTTTTGTTGTTTTTTTAGTCTTCCTGTATGACAGTAGCTTTGCATTTGTGGTTAAATAAATCAAAGCAGGAATTAAGTGGTTGGTTTAAAAAATGTTTTGCTGGAGAGTCCTCCTTGCCAGGGCAGTGTGGTGGGTCTGAGGGTAGAACTACTGCATGCTCTCCCTGTCTTCATGCGGGTTTGCTGGACCCCCCCCCCCCCGGCAGGTGATGGCTGCGGCCACAGCATCGCAGGCGTCCTGAGCGGCACACTGGCCTCCCGCAGCTTCCCGGAGACCTACCCCAACAACACGCGCTGCCAGTGGAGGCTGACCGTGCCCCTGGGCCACCGGCTGCGTCTGGCTTTCGGCGACTTCGACCTGGAGGCGAGCACCGACTGCAGGAGCGGCTCCCTCACCATCACGCCCGATAATGGCGCGCCCAGCCTGGGTAAGGCGCCCCCTACTGGCCTGGAGGTCAGAGCCGTCCGGTGGCATGCACAGATTCCGTGATGACTCTGACTGCGTTAAAACTCACATTTGACTGAAGACACCAAGCTATAGTCAGATCTACCATGTCGGCATGCGGCTGCAGCCAAACCAACATGTCGTCCACCCACCTTTCAAACACTGATCCCCAGCAGGGGTGCAGGAAGGCCAGGAGACTGCCCAAGCTGCATAGGGCCCAAGGCAGGGGTCCTCCTGGGACAGAGGACCAGTCCAAAATATAGACAAGCAAAGCAAGACGGGCCGTAGATGTCAGCTGCTGCCTCGTGGGCATAAGCATACAAATGCTAAGCTAATATCCACAGCCAAGTTTAATGCCGATGAGTGGCTGTGATGTGTAAATCCTTGAGTGTGGGAGTGTTCATACTGCTGGGCTGTTTGTAAGAGGCCGCCAGACGGCCAGAGGTTCACTTCCTGTGCCCTGTGCACCGTGACTCAGGGCTGGGCCCGGCGTAAGGCCTCCCCTCCCTGTCAGGTATGCTACCATGGCGCCTCCTGCTGGCCAGATTTCCCTCACTGGTAGCTTGCTCCCCCCCCCCCCAAAAAAAAAAACAATCTTATTTAGCTAACGAGTCTGGGAATACCAAAACACAGTGTCTACTGAAGAGCCCAGAAGCAAAAGTACTATTTTGTACACAGTACCGTTTAACCAATCAGCAGAAAAGTATTCATTCTTAAAGGTGTAAAAAGGGAGCATCTGAGGACTCGACACTCCAAATCATTCATAAGATCCTCAAGCCTGATGTCATGTTGTTGAGTGCTGTCCCAGCTGGTGTTTCCTCAGAAAGGGTGCCATGCGTTTACACGGAATAGTGAAGAGTGCTTAGTTATTCACAGCCTATTTCATTTATGGCACCACGGTGGTTTTTAGCCCTGCTAGCCTCAGCAGCTCCCTCCCCCTTCATACTCCCCCCC